>CAWUFW010025170.1:0-48928 GCA_963921515.1 Calotriton arnoldi
ACTGACGTGAAGAGTGACTTTTATGCCCTGGGGAGGATGCTGCATGTAATTGGCTCCATTGATGGGACACATGTGGCTTTGGTACCACCACAGGCCCAGGAGCAGGCCTACAGGAACCGCAAGCACTACCACTCGGTCAATGCACTGGTGGTGTGTCTTGCAGACATGACCATCACACACGTGTGTGCCCGTTTCCCTGGTTCAGCACACGATGCCTTTGTGATGAGGAGTAGTCGCATCCCCAGGATGATGGCACAGATGCAGAACCAGCGTGCCTGGCTTGTCGGTGTGTACTGACTTTGTGCCATTGTGTGTGATCTGATCTGTAGTATTCCGCCCACTTTTCCAAGTCAGCTAATGTGCACTTGTCTGTCCGTAGGTGACTCGGGATACCCCAACATGCCGTGGTTGCTGACACCCCTCAGGAACCCTGTGACACCTGCCCAGATGCGCTACAATGAGGCACATGGTCGGACCAGGAGAGTGATTGAGCGGACCTTTGGTCTCCTGAAGAGCCGCTTCCGCTGCCTGGACAAGACCGGAGGGTCCCTCCCATATGCCCCTGCGAAAGTGTGCAAGATTATCATCGTCTGCTGCATGCTCCACAACCTGGCAGTGCGGAAGGAGTTGCCTCTCATCCAGGATGACAATGACCAACATCCGCCACCTGTGGAGGATCCTGGCCTGGACCACGATGCCAGTGACGATGATGATGATGATGATGGTGATGGTGATGTCCGCACACAGCTCATCACCAACTTCTTTAGCTGAATGTGAGTATCCTGAGGTGTCATGTCAATGATGTGAGTTGGCATGATGTGTGGGTGGTGCTCTGGTGCTGTTGGAGTGTGTCCAAGGGCTACTTGACTGGATGTGTGTTGCGATGTGTGGTAACAGGTGGGCTGTACTCCCCAACAGTGTTGACATGCTAACTTGGTTCTGGGTGGGTATCTTGTAACATGTATTGTGCATGAGTTTTGCTGTTCTGTCCTGTACTCCATTGCTTTTGACTGTGTGTCATTTCTGTCCTTCACAGGGTACTTTCAGATTCGTTTGGTCAACTGTGTCCACCGACGACGTGATTGCACATCCAGGCTGGTAGCTGTTGTGTCCCTACAGGTGATGTGCGCCACACCCATGGACTTCCTTCCGTCTACAGTTGTTGACTGTGTGCCCGCTACCAGGTGGGGTTACCTTGCATCTGTAGTGGTTACGGCATGTTGCAACTGTGTAATAAACCTGTGCTTCACTTTGTGATGTGCGTTGTCTGTGGTCACACATTTGACTGCCATTTGCTTACTGCACCAGTGGGCTACTTGACTACAACTGGGAATGGGTGTGGTGTCTGTGCATTGCACCGTCTTCCCTGGCAACATCAGTGTAGGCAATGAGTCAGATGGCCTAGGTGTGTATGTGTCGTGTAGCCCTGGTGGTGTGTCTCCCTCATGTGTGTCACGTTGCCTGTACTCACATGCCTGTGTTGTCCTTGCTGTTGCAGTTCGCATACACAGTGTAATTTTGCAGTTCATCATCCCCATAACAGCACCCACGTTGGAATCACGACAGAGGCAAGTATGGTGTATTTGTGTGTTTATTGTGATACATTTGTGTTAATAGTGCATAGGATGGGTTGTGCTGTACATGAATCTTGCAATCCCACGTTCCTAGGTGAATTGAAAGTCCGGGTAGACAGGATCCCCAGTATCGGGGCCACAGTTGTCTGACACATTGGTCCAACTTGTACTCCCCATGCAATGTGTGGGAGTAGTGTTGCCGTCAACAGGGTGAACAGTCTGTGCACAAAGGCGAACATCCAGAACAGGTTCAGGCTTCCTGGGAGTTGCGCTTGGCCATCGGCCTCTCACTTTTCCCTCCTCGGACGACCCCTCTTCTTGGGGGGGGCCCCTCAAGTGCAGGCTGCTGCGGTGCAGGGGACTCTCCGCCAGAGTCCTCCTCCCTCCCTGTGGCAGTTGCAGTTTGTTCGGCACCAGATGTTGTTGGCACACAGGGAGGTGTGGACTGGTTGCTGTTCATCTGGCGGAGGCATTGTAAAATGTCCCTGTGCACCGCCGTCATCTCATGCAGTGTATCCCACTTGGACTCCACGCGGGACATGTGTGAGTCCACACGGGACATGTGTGACTCCACGTGGGACATGTGGGAGTCCAAGCGGGCATGATGGGCAGCCTGCTGCTGTTTAATGTCTCTGAGGAGCCCCACTACCTGGCTGAGCTCTCCGGTGCTGGACTGGTACGCATCAGCTATGCGTACCAGTTGTGGGTCGTCATGCACACCAGCAACGTCTGCAAGCAGCGACCTCTGTCTCCCACCCCTCCCACCACCCCTGCTGACATGTGCAGTGTGTGCAGTGGCACGCACAGATAACCCTGGTCCACCTTGGCGGTTGGTGGTGGTGGTGGTGTCCATGGCCCCAGGTTGGTCCAGGGTCACTGTGCTGGTGTTGCTCCTTATTCTGTCCATGTCGGCAGGGATGGTATTTGTGGTGACAGTCGTTGTAGGGGTGGGTGCAGGGGTGCAGCTGGTGGTCCTGCTGGTGCTGCAGCTGGTGGTCCTGCTGGTGCTGCATGTTGACTTGCACCGGATGTGCCAGGTTGTTCTTCATCGTCCGAGGAGGACAGAGGCTGTACTGACGCCAGTGAGCTCGGCATCCTCTTGAGCCTGGGACTGGGACTCCTCAGCGTCTGCTGCTGTGTCCCCATCATCACCTGTTTTTGGGAGACACAAACAATGTATGTCATGTTTCTGCAGGCATCAATGGTTGACACACATGACAGTTGTGACTGTGCCTCTGGGTGCGGGCCTGTACATTGCATTGTCCTAAGTCGTCACAGTCAGGGGTTGATATTGGTGTGGCACATTGTCCTGCATTATTTGGGCATTTCTATGTATTTTCTGGGGTGTGAACATGGTCTGCATTGCTTGTGTTTGGTTGACAGCCGGACCTCCTTCCCACCCACACAGCCAGTCAGTTATCCCACCATGGAACGTGCTTGCATTGCAGGGAGTGGAAGTTGTCTCTCAGGATGTCAGTCAGTGGTGTCCTGCTGTTTGTGGGTGCACAGTTGGCAGCAGGGCCTTGTGCTCCCCACAGCAGTAGCCAGTGTCAGCCATCTTGTGAGTCCTTCTCCACTCCCTGTGATGTGAGCATGGTTCAGGGTGGTGTTGATGGGCCAGTTGTGAGGCTGAGCAATGTCTGTGACTACGACTCCCATCATGCTATTGCCTCCACCCCCTTCCCAGCATGCCCATGCTTCCTTCCTTTGACTCTGCTTCCCTGTGGGGTGGGCTGGCTGTGCTGACAGGATAGCTGGGAGTGTTGTCCTGGCAGTTGTTTGGCTAAGAGTCCCAAGAGTGTCCCTGTGCTTCACACAACATAACCCAGGGTGGTGGTGCTTTGTGGGATCTTGTGTTAGGATGGAGGGCATTGCATTCTACCAGGTGGGTACTGTGGAGTTTGTGTTGGGGGTGTGAGGGGAGGTGCTGGTGACTATAGTCAGTGCTGCAAGTCCCCCTTCCCACCCAGCCAGCCAGATATCCCACCATGGAACGTGCTTGCATTGCAGGGAGTGGAAGTTGTCTCTCAGGATGTCAGTCAGTGGTGTCCTGCTGTTTGTGGGTGCACAGTTGGCAGCAGGGCCTTGTGCTCCCCACAGCAGTAGCCAGTGTCAGCCATCTTGTGAGTCCTTCTCCACTCCCTGTGATGTGAGCATGGTTCAGGGTGGTGTTGATGGGCCAGTTGTGAGGCTGAGCAATGTCTGTGACTACGACTCCCATCATGCTATTGCCTCCACCCCCTTCCCAGCATGCCCATGCTTCCTTCCTTTTGACTCTGCTTCCCTGTGGGGTGGGCTGGATGTGCTGACAGGATGGCTGGGAGTGTTGTCCTGGCAGTTGTTTGGCTAAGAGTCCCAAGAGTGTCCCTGTGCTTCACACAACATAACCCAGGGTGGTGGTGCTTTGTGGGATCTTGTGTTAGGATGGAGGGCATTGCATTCTACCAGGTGGGTACTGTGGAGTTTGTGTTGGGGGGTGTGAGGGGAGGTGCTGGTGACTATAGTCAGTGCTGCAAGTCCCCCTTCCCACCCAGCCAGCCAGATATCCCACCATGGAACGTGCTTGCATTGCAGGGAGTGTAAGTTGTCTCTCAGGATGTCAGTCAGTGGTGTCCTGCTGTTTGTTGGTGCACAGTTGCCAGCAGGGCCTTGTGCTCCCCACAGCAGTAGCCAGTGTCAGCCATCTTGTGAGTCCTTCTCCACTCCCTGTGATGTGCGCATGGTTCATGGTGGTGTTGATGGGACAGTTGTGGGGGGCAATATGTGTGACTGCGACTCCCATGATGCTATTGGCTACACAGACTTGGCCAGCATACACAGAATTCCTTCCTTTGAGTGGTCTTCACTGTGTGTTGGTGTTGTTGTGGTGGCTACATGTCTGGATGTGTTTGTTAGTTCTATTTGTGCTACTGCCTAGCTGTAGTTGTGGTTGTGTTTGTACATGTGTTGGCACAGTTGGATGTGACTTTTTGATGGCATGTGTTGTGTTTATCTGACTGACATACACATTTTGGGATGATTCTGTTCTGGTTGCTGTGTGATTGCTATGAGTGCATGGTTTGACTCTCCCCTTGACAGTGATGTGTGTGTGTTTTGTGGCAGTATATTGTGTACATTTGTTGTGTACTCACCAGGCTCTGGGATGTCCTCTAGTCCATATATGCTCACTGGCGGTAGGATGGCCCGCACCTTCTCCTCCCAGGGCCTGAGGTATATTGGCTTGGCAGGAGGGCCACTGCCGGTGTGTTGGCTGTTGATGTAGTCTTGCTTCAGCAGTTTCCGTACCCTCCTGCGCACATCATACCACCTGTTCTGGATGTCGGTCTTTGTGCGCCGACATGGTGATTGGGCGTTCACCCTGTTGATGATCCTCTCCCACATCTTGGTTTTCTGCGACATGGGGGTCTGTTGGACCAATGTGCCAAACAGCTGTGGCTCTACCCTGAGGATCTCGTCTACCAGGACTTCCAATTCACAATCTAGGAACTTGTGATTCTTCTTGGGGGCATGGTGATGGGTGGTGATGGTGAGTGATGTGTGTGTTGGTGTGCAGGTGAGGGTGTGTGAGTGTGTGTTTTGCTGGGTGTATGTGAGGTAGGTATTTGTTGGTGTGCTGATGGTGTGTGGCTTGTGTGAGGGATGAGCTGTGGGTGTGTGGTTGCTTTCTCTTGGGTGCTGGCAGTGGAATGGCATTTGCAAAGGCTCATGGTAGTGATTTGTGTCCTTTATATAGGTGGAGTTGTGGGTGTGTCTTTGTTCTCTGTCCCCACCCCCCAGTATTTATTGGCTTGGTAATTGCTTGTTTGGCCTTTTTTTGGGTGATTTTTCCTTTGTGCTGTTTGTGTGTGTTGGAAACGTTCTTGTGACCGAGTCGGACCCTGCATTGGTCTCGTACGGTGTTCTCCGTTTCGTTCACGCTGTGTTTGTGCAGTTTTCTATGCTGCGTACGCGTCGGTCGCGGTGTATTGTGTTGCTTCGGCTCGGTTTTGTATGCGTGTCGGTCGTCCGGCTTGTCCTCCGTCCGACTCGCTCGTGGTTTTCGCGCCTTGCATCGTACTTAGCGGTTTGGAGTTAGCGTGTACGTTTCGGTCGGATTTGTTCCGGGTGCGTGTCGGTCGGTTGGTATCGCGTGTTTTTCCGGCCGGATTGCTGTTTTCCGTGCGGCTCGGTCGGTCGACTTGGTTTCGTTACGTGTCGGTCGGAGTTTTCGCGCCTTGCATCGTACTTGGCGTGTCGGGCGCCACGGGTACGTGTCGGTCGGTATTTTTTCCGGATCCGAGTCGGTCGGTGCTTTTTCCGGCCCGAATCGGAATCGACCCCTAAATGTTTATCCTGAATATAACACATGCTGCAAGCAGTATCTCTCCTCAGTGAAACTTTTCTTGGAATAACTCACAAAATATTGCTCACTGTTACGGTGATATTGCCTGAGCTACCTTAGCCTAGCGTTCAGTTCAAGAGATGGAGAACGCTGTTAATCGACAATACTCCGAACTCCGTTGTTCGATCTGTACTGTCACTTGCGTTCTGTCAGCCACTGAATATTCATTTAGCTTTGGCACTTTACAATTCGCTGAGTCTTAGATGACCACCAAAGCTAATGTGACCTGTACAAGAGTCATGTATCAACATATTTGAATTAATATGAGAAGAACCTTTTCAGATAGTGTCTTACCTTGTCATCCTGTGCGTGCAGAGAAGCCTGCTGCAGATGTAGATAAGCTTGGGCAGCACACGCTACAGTTAAGTTTGACCACCTCGTGCATCAGTGCTCTCAAAGGCACGGGCCATTGGTACAGTTACAGGCTACATCATTGTCACCAGCCTACACACACTGTAACTTTGATATGCCAGAAATTCAAAATAAAACAATACTTTCTCTTTGTGCAAGGTTTTGTAGATCAAGGAGCGATATGTAAAAGGCATCAAGTCACTATGCCCTCTAATGCCAAGAGAAACATACAGGGATTTGTATTCTGGTGAAAACTGCCCGATTTCTAGGTCATCCTTATCACCACATGTCACTTTGTGTAATCTTTCAGTGAGTGAAAAGTCTACACTGACAGAACTCATACAAGACCATTATTTCCAGCAACACGTATGCTTTGGAAGACCTGCTCTCCAGCTCACCCTCTGAATTCCATACTAGTGAGTCACATTCTAAATAACATCAGCAGGTTCCATCACACTGTCCCAGCCCCAGTTATGGCCACAACAAAGAGCTAGCAAACCTACAGCCCATAAGTTATTAGTCTGTCTCATCCCTGCATACGAAAAAATCCATAATATATCAGTTCCTTCCTGCCCCCAGATCGATTCAGAATGAAATAGTGAAACATCAGAGAAATAAAGACAAAGCAAGATTGACGTATAATGGTGCAGGCAAAATACCACCAGAACATCATCCTCACAAATATTTCTAAAGTTACCTATCATAGACCTGAGGAGGCACAAAGGAACAACTTTCTGATAGAGATAGATAAGAGAAATAGATTGATCTGTAATTGCCCAGATTGCTGATCTTCAAGGGTTTAGTATGAGTATCAAGAAGTAGTGTCCTGTGAGTGACTTTATCATTGTCCGGTGCTGCAAAGAGAATTTTCCACAGGTGTTATGGACAAATTATAGATCAGCAAAATTATCTCCTCTACATAAAGTTACTACTCTCCGCTTTTGTTCTCCAGAAAAGTAGTCTATGAATTTGAGTTTACAAGTGATAGGATAGTAAAGTAACCAGCCTCTCAACGACCTAGAAGTTCTATATACCATCTTTGTTATTTGGTTCATTGGGACTTCAGAAATCCCTAATACCTCTCTGTTAGACCTGGGTTTCCCCTTAACATTTTGCCTTCAGACCTCCTGTTTTTGCTGGCCTTAGGACTCTACATACTTTACCACTGCTAAACAGTGGTAAAGTGCTTGTGCTCTCGGCTCAAAACATAGCAACATTGGCTTATACCCAATAGGCATATTTAATTTACTAGTAAAGTGCACTACATGTGCACTGGGCCTGCAAATTAAACGCTACTACTGGGCCTGTAGCACTGATTTTCTCACCCACTTAAGTATTCCTTTTAAACATGTCTCAGACCTGCCCCTGCAGGGCCTCTGTGTGAAGTTAAACTGCCATTACGACCTGGCTTCCTTTCTAATACATATGTCATCCCTAAGGTAGGCCCTGGGCAGCCCCAAAGTCGGGGTGCAGTGTATTTAAAAAGTTGGACATGTACTTTTAAGGTTTACATGTTCTGGTAGTGAAAAACTTAAATGTGTTTTTCACCACTGTGAGACCTATCCCTCCCATATAATAACATTGGAGTTGCCTTATTACATTTTGTAAGTGCATTTTCCACATGGGAATAGATAACTGGTTCATGTTTGGTGTCTCTAGAATCCTAATTTAAAATCCTGATTTATGGTGAAGTTGGATTTTAAATTACTATTCTGAAAATGCCACTTTTAGAATGGTGCCATTTTCTCGCCTTAGCCATTTGGTGCCTGCAAACTGTCTCTGGTCACATGACCAGGTGTAGTTGGCAGTTGGACTTTGTGTATTCCTCCTAGACAGCCACACACAAAATGGGAGCTTAGGTGTGAATGGATGGGCCAACACTGACAGGATGGAAGGGATTAGCTGGGTCCAGCCTCACTTACACCTGAATAGGCTGTGTCCTGTCTCCACACAAAGGGCTGTATACCCCCTGCAGTCAGTCTGGAGCCAGGACAGGAAAGGCAGGGCATCTGTGTACTTCAAAGGCATGTCTCTAGAAGCTTCTCCCCATTTCAATCAATCAATCAGGGATTTAAAGAACGCACTACTCACCTGTGAGGGTCTCAAGGCGCTCGGTGTGGATTCGGGCAGCTCTAGTCATCCGAAAAGCCAGGTCTTGAGGCTCTTCCTGAATGCTTGCAGTGTGGGGTTTCGTCTGATGCTGTGGGAGAGTTCGTTCCAGGTCTTGGCCGCGACGTAGGAGAATGATCTGCCTCCCGTTCTGGCTCTGTGGATGCAGGGGATTTCGGCCAAGGCTAGGTCAGCAGAGCGGAGGTTTCTCTTGGGGGGGGGGGGGAAGAAGGAGATTCTTTTGTTGAGGTATTGGGGTCCGGTGTTGCGGAGGGCTTTGTAGGCATGTGTGAGCAGCTTGAAGGTCACTCTTTTTTGACGGGGAGCCAGTGGAGGTCTCGTAGGTGCTGGGTGATGTGGTCTTGTCGTGGGATGCTGAGGACGAGTCTGGCTGCGGTGTTCTGGATGGTCTGGAGTTTTTGGAGTAGAGATTTGTTGATTCTGGCATAGAGGGCGTTCCCGTAGTCCAGCCTGCTGGTGATGAGTGCGTGGGTGGCATTCTTCCTGGATTCAGGGGGGATCCATTTGAAGTTCTTGCGGGGTATGCAGAGGGTGTTGAAGCATGTGGAGGATACGGCGTTGATCTGTCAGTGCATGGTGAGGGAGGAGTCGAGTATGATGCCGAGGTTGCGGACGTGGTCCGTGGGAGTGGGAGGATTGCCGAGGGCGGGGGGGCCACCAGTGTCATCCCACGCGGAGGGGGTGAATCCGAGGATGAGGACTTTCGTTTTCTCCGAGTTGAGCTTCAGGCAGCTGCTGCTCATCCAGGTTGCGACATCCTTCATTCCTTCCTGGAAGTTGTGCCTGGTGATGTTGGGTTCCTTGGTGAGGGAGAGGATGAGCTGGGTGCCGTCGGCGTATTTTATTTGTTGAGTTTTATATAGCGCTGGCTAGACCCGGAGGTATCAGAGCGCTTTACAAGAGTATCAGCAAGAAGCAAGTTACACAGAGTTACAATAAATTACACAATGTAACACAGTAAAAACAAGCGTTAAGGACATGAGAATACTCGAGGATGGCAAAAAGGACGCAAGATGAGGCAACGTAAAACAGTGGTATAACAATAAAAGCGGAGATAAGAACAACCTAAGTGGCAAGGGAAGGAAAAGGGGGAGAACAGAAAGGAGAGGGTAAGGAAAGCAGATAAGGACAGGAAAGTGAGAGGGAAACAAAACGGAAATGGGACCAGAGATACCAACAAAGTCGAAAACAAGGAGCAGGTCCGTGGAAAAAGAGGGACGATCGAAAGGTCGCCCAGCTGGAGACCAGCAGGGACGGAGGAAAGGACAAAGATCGCTAAGATGGCGGATCAAGGACCAGAGTGTCAATAGAAGATAGTCCCAAAATGGCGGGGAGCATATGAGTCCAAGTCCAAAAGCCAAGAGGGCTAAGTCCAAAAAACCAAGAGCTGATTTCACGGAGAGGAACTAGATGGGGAAAGGAGCCAGAGAGTCAGGAGGGGGGAGGGCAGTCGATTTCCGAGTCACAGCTGTGCCGTCCACGTGCAATAGTTCTGGGCAGCGGGGGCAGCAGTATCAAGGTCCACAGGTCAAGGGAAGACTGTTACAGGCGCCAGGGCAGCAGTCCAGAGACCAGGAGGCAGCAAAGTTGAAACCGGAGGGGGCGCCTCTCCGGCATGGACCGTAGAATGACAGGTTCAGAGAGCCACGTAAAGCAGTGCTGAAATTCTTACCTCCGCTAAACCCCCAAATCGTCCCAGTCGTCTTGCGGGAGGCGAGGCAGGCGGGCTAGCTGTAGGGAAAGGCAGCGGCAGTCGAACCCGGAGGCGGGGGTAGAGTCAGGAGGGGAGAATCTCCGCCCGGCTCCTCTGCGGCCATCCAGAGGAATCAAAGAGGTGTCGGCAACGCTGCGATGGGTTCAGCCGAACGCTGGTCGCCAGGGAATTCAGAGAAAAGGCGGGGAGGAGGAAGACGAGCAGCGGAGATGATAGGGGAGCTGTGCCCGATGCCCGGCTGGGTAGGTGTCGGTCGCGGCGAGATACCGGGGCCAGACTCCCCTATAGCTGACTGGACGGCTCCACCGGGCATCGGCCATGCTTGCTCTGGACTCCACGGGAGAAAGCCTCAAACGCATTTCTTTCGAGAATCTTAGGCTCACAAGCGAAAGATTGGAGCATCGAGGACCGCAAATTAGAACAGGACCTCAGGTGAGTAGGTTGATCCCCGGAGGATGGTGGAAATCCGGGGATTTAAGCCAGAAAGGCGATGCCTGGCCGGGAGCTCCCAGCCGGAGCTCCTCACCGGTCGGCCATCTTGGTTCACTTTCCAATTAATTAGGATGATTAATTAGGCGTAGGATGCTATGCTGAGTCCGTGTTTTCTGACGATGGTTGCGAGGGGGTCCATGTAGATGTTGAAGAGCATGGGGTTGAGGGAGGATCCTTGGGGTACTTCGCATCTGATCTCTGTGGGTTCGGAGAGGAAGGTTGGGAGTCTAATTCTTTGAGTTCGGCCAGCGAGGAAGGAGCGGATCCATTCTAGGGCAGTTCCCTGTATGCCGGCATCGTGGAGTCTGGAGGCTAGTGTGTGGTGGGAGACTGTGTAGAAGGCTGCTGAGAGGTCTAGTAGAATGAGGGCCGCAGTGTGGCCTTGGTCGAGGAGTGGGCGGATGTTGTCCGTGGCGGTTAGGAGGGCGGTCTCGGTGCTGTGGTTGCTGCGAAAGCCGGATTGAGATGTGTCAAGGATGTCGTTGGATTCTATGAAGTTCGTTAGCTGGATGTTGACGATCTTCTCGGGGACTTTGGCGGCGAAGGGGAGGAGGGAGATGGGCCTGTGGTTTTTGAGGTCCGTCGAGTCTGCGGAGGGCTTCTTGAGGAGGGGTTTGACTTCTGCGTGTTTCCATTCGTCTGGGACCGTGCCTGTTTGAGGGTGCAGTTGATTGTCCGTCGTAGTTCTGGCGCGATGGCGGAGGCGGCCCTGTGGAAGATATGCAGCGGGCAGGGGTCAGTGGGTGCTCCAGAGTGTATGCTCCTCATGGTCTTTGCGGTGTCTTCTGTGGTGACAGGGGTCCAGGCGAGGATGGTCAGCTGAGCGAAGTTGCTGGTGGAAGATGTTGGGTCGGTGCTTTGATTCTGTTCGTCAAAGTTGTCATAGAGTGTCCTGATCTTGTGGTGGAAGAAGGAGCCAAGTTTGTTGCAGAGGTCCTGGGAGGGAGGGGTGTCAAAGGTTTCGCTGGGGGTTATGGTGAATTCTTGTATGATGTTGAAGAGTTGGAGAGGATTCTGTCCTGGATGAAGTTCCTCATCGTAGATCTGATAAGTTGGTGGTGTGTTGTAGTGGCGGTCCTGTAGGCGGTGCGTGCTTCCATGGTTTTGCTGTTCCTCCACGCTTTCTTGAGTCGTCGGCACGAGCGCTTGGATTCTCGAAGGTCCGTGGTAAACCAGGTGGCTTTCGTGGTGTGTTGTCTGTTGGATTTCTGGAGGGGTGAGAGCGTGTTGGCGCAGTCGGCGATCCATTTGTGGAGTTCGTAGGCTGCAGAGTTGGTGTCGGTCGTAGTGGGGGGAGGAGTGCAGCTGAGGGCGGAAGCGAGGTGCTCTTCCGTGATCTTGCTCCAGTTTCTGCGCGGGGGCGAGTCTCTGGTCACATGACCAGGTGTAGTTGGCAGTTGGGCTTTGTGTATTCACTTCAAAGGCACAACTGTGTATAAAGGAAGGACATCAATCACTACCACTTCAGCACACTTCTGGGCTTGTGTTTACTCTTCCAGGAAGAAGGACTGCTGAACTGCTACAAGGACTGCCAATCTGCTGGACTGCTGCTGTGAAGGAACTGCTGCCCTGCTTAGCTGACCTGCTTCAAGCTGCCCTCCTGCTGGGGTGAGAAGGACTGGACCTGCATAACTTGAACCCTGAACCCAGAGTGACTCCAAGGGCTAGTTGGCTGGCCTCCTGATCTGAAGCCTCGGGGACATAACAGGCTTCCAATAACGATGCACCTGCACTTGGACTCTGCCACCTATGAGCCTACCCTGCAAGTGTTGCCACCCTAGTCCTGGACCCTTGGAAGTGGGCATAAGGTGCTTTTCCAGCCTCTGTGGATCCAGCAGAACCGTCGCATTGCCTCTGCTGTGCCGCGCAACCCTGAGGCGAACATACGCACTTCGGCTGCTGCCTGTATTGGACCTGTCTCAAAGACTCGCATCCCCGCCACAGCATGCATAAGTGTGTTATGATAAAAATGTGTTTGGAACAGGAACTATTTTGTAAGTGAATTAATACTTCAATTAACTAACTTCATTTGATTACTACAAATAAGATAAAAACAATATGAAACAGCTTTCTAACTAGTTGTCTAAGAGAAAAATATGTCGATATTACTCATTATGGTACAGTAGAGGTCCACCATTTGTTGTCAAATGTTCCGTCATCTATTAATGTGAATTCTTGTGCCACTATGGATTTGGGAAGAGGTTTGGGTGTTGAAGGATTTGAAATGGAGAGACTTGAGGTACGTGTAATATGCTCAGTTCCTTGTTTCATTGTTTTCATAATGTTGGTCTTCTATGCTTGAAAGCATAAAAAATGAAGTATTTAATTATTTTCATGAAATTCCTATACTTTTTTGTCAAAGATTTTGCAAAACTGCTTTACCCATTTTATATGCGGTGGTACAATCATTTTTTAACAAGTAAAAAAGAAATACAGAAGAGACAGAACAAAGCCCTTTCCTAGGGAATGCTGTGGACACAATTACAGGTTCAGAACAAAGATGAAGTGTGAAGAACGCTTTTTTTACGGATGGGGAGCAAAGCATGATCCTTAGAACCCGCCCACCACTGAGTAGGTGGGCAGGAATAAAAATGTGTATTGTAAGTATATAAGTCTGAAGGAAAGGGCAGACACCATGAAGTTACAGAGGTTGGATAACTGTCTCTGATTGCTGCCTTTTCCTATACCTTAGTAAGGTCATCCATGTCCTGTTCTCTTTTTCAGCTGTTCTACCATTATGGAGGTTCGCTTCTTTTGTCTCAAAACTTTCTTTATTAAGTTTTTAAAAGTTAGAATTTAACAGTCTCATTGGTTTCCGTATCAAAACAATAAAGACCTGGCTATTGGAGAGTTTCTTCAATGTCACCTTCAGACACTGCTTCCAAAGTGAGTTTAACTTTTTACTCCCACTTTATGGCACCCCGTCCAATTTCCCGCAGTCCCAAACTCTCAAATTAGTACTTTTTAATAACAAAAGCGGAAAAAGAATCACTGTCGGTCAAGCCACTCAACCAAATATTCCCTCCCTCACAACATGTGAGTGAAGAAAACTTACTATAAAAGTAAAAATAAGTGAAAAGAGTGAGAGGGCACCTCACGTATGCAACACCAGGAAGGCTACCGGCAGGTTCTCGCCAGTATGCCCACGTATATCATCATTGGTTGCCCACTCACTGAAACAAAGAAATTAGTGTCCAGGAGAAAGACAAGAAAGACAGAAAAAGAGATCAACTGTTCCAAAACATAAACCCCGTGATAAGCAGAGAACAGTGTGTTCAAATGCTATTAAAATCAAGTCAAGACTCACTATCGCGTTACCCCCTTTATTTGAAAATGTGAGCTTGCTCAAGTTAAAAGCACTGCATGTTGCTAACCTTTTCCAAGAAGGCCAACATGTTTCATTGCCAATTACATACGTTGTGGCAAATTCATCAGGGCGTGGGGTTCCAATCACTCGCCTCTCTGGACAATGTTTTTAAAATTGCGGGTTGGCTGACAAGACAAAAAGACAGTGATTCAATCTCACTAGGAATCCGGTCAACCAGACACAATCCTATTCCAAGGTGATATATATTTTATTCTTAGGGGTCAAACATATATAATTACCCAGTGTCGGCAGGGGACTTTCATACCAGCCTGCACCAGACCAAAAGGGGTGTATACATCACTCTTACACCTTTCTTTGCAAAGCACTACCGTTGCTTGTCAGTTACACCTGTGGAAACAATATCATACATCAGCTATATAATCAATGTGTACCTTGCCTCTTTGTCAAAAAGTGCCCAAAATGTCATGGCCATATCTCAGTACCATAACTTATCCAGAAGTTAATTTCATGCACACTACCATGCCAATGTGTGCATATCATTCCCCGACATAAACTCATCGGGAACGCATCAGCCCATTACCGTTTGCCCCCATAATACTGGATGAAACGGACCATCTCCTTTGCTTGACCCGTGTATCTCCCACTTACACAGGACTTTTTTCTCACATTCTGTTCAAATCCGTTCTCCTCAAGGAGACTACTGCCAGCCCTTCCTTGGTTTCTGTGCCAGTATCATAATTGTACCAGTAGTGTACAGAAAGGCTATTAGAAGGAACAGTTGCTAGACATTTTCAGGTATCATCTACGTACATCATTTTGGAGGTTTGCTTCTTAACTGCTTTGTTGACCCAGAACCTCTCATCTGCTTCAGGATGGAACCCTTAGACTCCGGATGTGCTTTTCTTTAAGAAGTCTCCATATCTGCTGCAGAAGTACAAGTACTAGTTCCTTGATTTAGTCGCAAGGATGACTCATATGTCAAGAACAAAGGTCTACTTGCATGCTCAGCACTATGGCCATGAGGGGCACCACAATTGACCTTCAGCTGTTTTGTTGCCATGTGCCCCAAGGGCCTCATCTTTCACCTCAGGGTAGCACAGTTACCACCAGTCAGCCTTAAACCATGGTCAGGTATTCTCTAGTTAATAGGGGTGTAGAGGAAGACATCTGTTCCATTTTGTCAGTCTCTCTGTCCCAGTTTTGAGTGATGATCCGCAATGCTTCTGGCTGGAAGGAGAAATCAGTTTTCCTAGGCGGGCCTCCTACTCAGCCTTTGTCTAGAGCATCACATTCTCACCACTGAGACCCGAGTCACTGATGTCTTTCAAAATGGCCTGTGTCATTTTGCCTCTTGGCAGACAAGGGACGACTGACAAATCTGGTAGATATGTCGGCATTTTACACTCAGCCATTTTTGGCCCTTTTGAGTGAATAATTATGGTTATCATATCGGGGGTACAAGTTACGTTTTGTGTAGCAGATCATAAGTGCACATCTGTTGGAGGACTGGGGAAGGCTATCAGATCTGGCATTATTTTTGGTAGTTCACAAATGCCATTTTCAGCCCGACTTGGGTGGTGAATTATGGATCTAAACGAGAGAACGTGAGATATGTTTAGTGTATCAGCCCATAATTGCAGAATTTTCAGGTTTTTAGGTATTGATGTGTAACCATAAAATCACTATAACTGTGTTCTTTTTTTGTGAATTTCTTAGCTTGTTTCCCATGTTAATGTTACAGTGTTCGCACTACCGAAATTTAGCAGTTTGACATAGTGCCGTCGTTCATGCAGGCAGAACCTTGTGTGCACAGTCTTTGGCCATGGGTGCTGGTGGTTGGATGCAGTTCCTTCTTGAAGCCAGGGTCTGCACTCACCCTCCTCTGCATAAAACCCATGCTGCTCCCAGCTTTCTTCTTTGCACAGTGGGGGGTTGGACACTTGCAGCAAGGCCCTGAATCCAGGAATAAATGCATCCCCTATAGGCCCCTGCAGCCAACCACAGGCGTGATGGCTTAATCCTTTTTTAAATTTGAAAATGTCTTAAAACTCTTGATTTCAAACTTGGAGAGTTGTATTTATTTGTGAACTGTTGCTGTACGCGTGTTTTCTTACTGTACAGCTTTCGCCTTTTTTTATTCACCCTCACTCTTACAGTAGTGCCTTATACATGTGTACTCACTTTTGCTTGTCTTGGTGAAACTCACAAATGTGTTAAAACGTGCAACCTTGGAAAACAGTACCCGTTTCCAAATTCAAATGCTGGCAGCGTGTTTTCAAACCTTGCAATTGTTCAGGTTGCCATTCACCTAAAGTTTTCTCATTTTTCTTGTGCAACTTTTCCACGCTAATGTGTAGCAGTATGGCCCCTCTGTCGCCTAGATCTTGTAATCAGGTCTTCCTTTTTCTCTGCGAATTTTTCTCACTATGCAAAACTGTCAAGTTCTGGCGACTTTTCCAATTTCAAGATGGTGGAAAAAAAGAATTCAAGCTCTTCATCAGCCAATAACATTTCATCTGAAAGAGACATAGGTTAGTTATAGATTCCTTACCTTAGAATTACCCCCATGCATCAGACTGGATTCAGAGAATTTTTTCTTAGCAGTACCCCTGCGCGTCGGTGGGTGGCGTCGATCGACTCCACATCAGTCGTCGGTGTCGTGGTCGCCAGGATGATGTTGCGATGCCTACTTAGAAGCCGCCCCTGCACGCTGACGTCAGTTCTTTCTTTTTCCTCGCCAGCCTAGCGCAGATCCGAAGAGAGTTACCTCGTAGTCACTTTTTGACTAACCTTTTTTCGACGTTTTGTCGACTTCTTTTTTTCAAGTCTTCGACTCTTGGTGCGCAGGGATGTCCCAATGCCGGACCGGGTTCAAACCTTGCGACTCCTGTCATAAGCTCATGTCTGTGACGGATCCGCACCTCGTGTGCCTTTGGTTTCTGGAGCGTGACTACGACCCGAATTCATGCTCCGACTGCCGGGCCATGAATCTAAAGTCTTTGTGGGAGCGGTGCTGAAAGCTATTGGAGGCCCGGCGAACGGCTCTGCGTCGTTCCCGGTCTCGTTCGAGAGGAAAGTCTCCAGACCACTCACAGAGCCATCACACCTTGTCGCACTCTAAGTCCTCGGGTAAGTCCAAGAAGAAGAAGGCGAAGAAGCGCCGGCGCTCTTCGCCTTTTCCCTGTCGGTCGGCTGATGCGACATGGGACCCAGAGCATCGTCGCTCTAAAGCTCCGTCTCCGGTGCCTACTTCAGGGATGACTCTGCAACCTCCCCCATTTCCGGGAGCCGGAGCGTCCCCTGCCCAACTCCAAAAGTTTTATGATGCTCTCCACCTCGTTTTTGGGCAGCCCAATTCCGCCGGCACGCCTTCGGGCCCCACAGAGTCGGTCAGGGGGCCTTCGATGCCGGCGGCTTCGGCCCCAGCGCCGGAAGGCCCCCGTGGATTTGGATCGACGCTGGTCAATCTTACTCGACCTTCCCCGGTGCCGATCCCGAGGACGACGCTCCCGGCGCCGGCCGTGCTCCCAGCCGACGCCGTCCCCATCCTCACCCCCGAGATGAACCCGGAGCCTTCAGTGGCAGTCAGGACTAACCTCCTGACAGTGGTGCTTCAGCCTGCATCAACCTCCTCTGAACCCTTTCTGCCCTTCAACGAAGCCCTCACTGACATTCTCCTGGGCAGATGGTCCAATCCCAGCACAGGGGCTCCTGTGGAAAGGACAATTGCCCGCTGCCATCACCTGGCCCCGGGCGACCCAGTTTTCCTCACCCAACACCCTTCCCCCGAGAGCTTGGTGGTCCAAGCCTCTTCTTCCAAGGGCACATTCCCTTCTGCTCCCCCAGATAGGGAATCCAAAAAGCTGGATCATCTTGGGAAGCGCATGTTCTCTTCCTCCAACTTGGCACTGCGGTCCGTGTTTACCGCATGCCTCTTGGGCCGATACTCCCATACCATCTGGGATACGGTCACGCAGGTGCTGCCTCAGTGCCCGGAGGAGGCCCTGGCCCGTTCTCTCACAGGCAGTGGCAGATGGGAGAGACGCAGCCAAATTCACGAATCGATGTGGACTGGATACTACCGACTCACTAGGCAAAACGATTGCCACGTCGGTAGCCCTTAGGTGCTACGCCTGGTTGAGGACATCTGGTTTTTCGGGGGATGTCCAGTCAATTTTGCTGGACATGCCCTTTGATGGCCGTCATCTTTTTGGTGACAAAGCAGACTCAGTGCTGGAGCGCTTTAAGGGTTCTTAGACTACGGCCAGATCCTTGGGATCCTCGCTGCGTCTTCCCACCCACTCCAGTCTGCTTTTTGCCCCTTTTGTGGCTACGGAAGGGGCGCCCAGCCACGTCTGGCCCAGTCTAGCCACCGGTTCACGCAAGCTGCCCAGCCTCTGCATGGTAGCGGACGTGGGACCCAGCGACCTCGCGGGTCTGGGTGCCAGTAGACGGGCCAGTCCACCCCCCCCCCCCCACTGCCACAGCCTCGAAATCCTCCTAGTCTGACGTTTCAGGCCCATCTACGGCCAGTGTGGGGCAGGATTCGCCATCACCCCCCCCCACTGACAATCCATCACATCGGACAGGTGTGTTTTGCAAATAGTCTGAAGGGGCTGTTCCCTCCCCTTCCCTCCATGCCACCGTCTTTCGATCGCATGTCGGAGGATCATTTGGCGCTTCTCCGCCAGAAGTCTCAGCTCTCTTGGCCAAGGGAGCTATTGAGAGGATCCCTGCACCAGAAGTAGGTTGTGGCTGCTATTCCCGCTACTTTCTGGTGCCCAAGAAGGACAAAGGCCTGCGTCCTATTCTAGACCTCATGGCCCTCAACTGCTTCCTCCCTAAGGAGAAGTTCAAAATGCTCACGTTGGCTCAGATCCTGTCTACCCTCAACCCGGAGACTGGATGGTGGCATTGGACTTGCAGGACCCATAATTTTCATATACCCGTCCTGCCAGCCCACAGACGCTATCTGCGGTTCACGGTAGGCCGTGAGCATTTTCAGTTCACTGTGCTTCCCTTTGGCCTTACCAGTGCCCCTCGGGTGTTCACGAAAGTGATGTCGGTGGTTGCAGCTCATCTGCTAGATCAGGGGTTCCAGTCTTCCCCTATCTCGACGACTGGCTGTTGAAGGCGGGTTCGCCCCAGGCTGTCGTCTACCACCTCCAGACTACGGCGCACCTCCTGCATTTGCAACATGCCGCAGTCACACCTCACTCCCTCTCAAATGCTCCCTTTTATCGGAGCTGTTCTGGACACAGTGCAGTTTCGTGCCTATCCTCCCGAGCAGCGAGTCTGGGATATTTGGGCTATGATACCGATGTTTCAGCCTCTATCCCGGAATTCAGTGAGAATGACCCTGAGGCTGCTGGGCCTCATGGCCTCCTGCATCCTGCTGGTGGATCATGCCAGGTGGCATTTGCGGGCTCTGCAGTGGGACCTGAAGTTCCAGTGGGCGCAGCATCAGGGAAATCTTTCGGACTACGTCCAGATCTCGGAGGGGACTGCACAACAACTGCAGTGGTAGTTAATGAACCAAGATTGGGTCAGAGGCAGATCCCTCTCCCTTCCCCAACCAGACCTAACGGTAGTGACGGATACATCACTCCTGGGATGGAGCGGCCACTGGGAGAGGCGGAGATCAGAGGTGTCTGGTCACTGGCGGAGTCCGGGCTCCATATCAACCTGTTGGAGCTCCGGGCAATCCGCCTGGCACTGAAAGCATTCCTCCCCTCCCTCAAAGGGAAGGAAGTGCAGGTGTTCACAGACAACACCACTGCCATGTGGTACTGCAACAAAGAGAGCGGGGTGGGGTCGTGGACCCTCTTCGCCTCTGGACATGGCTGGAACATCAGGGCATGACCCTGGTTGTTCAACACCTGGCAGGTTCTCTAAATGCCAGGGCAGACGAACTCAGCCGTCTGTGCCTGGTAGACCACAAATGGAGTCTTCACTTGGAGGTGGTGCAAGGTCTCTTTCAGTGGTGGGGAGAGCCTTGGTTAGATCTGTTCGCCACCAAAGAGAACACGCAGTGTCAGCAGTTGTGCGCATTGGAATTTCCAAGGCGGCACTCGCTCGGCGACGCTTTTCGTCGCAAGTGGAACTGCCGCCTCCTGTACGCCTTTCCGCCTGTACCACTTCTGCCCCGAGTGCTGAAGAAGATCAAGTGCGACCTGGCCCAAGTCATTCTTGTGGCTCCGGACTGGGCATGAAGAGTCTGGTACCCGAGCACCTGAGCATGGCCATCGATCCTGAGATCAGACTGCCTCTTCGGGAGGATCTTCTGTCGCAGCAACAGGGGACGGTCCTCCACCCGAACCTGTCCAGCCTCCACCTCCTTGCCCGGAGATTGAGTGGCAACAGTTGACAGCTTTTGACCTTCTGCCAGAAGTCTGTAACTTCATCTTGGCAGCCAAGCGTCCCTCCACTAAGACGGTATACGCCTGTCGATGGAATAAGTTTGTGGCATGGTGCACAGCAAAGGCTGGGGATACTCTCTCTGCCCCTCTTTCCGAGGTTCTTTTGTTCATCCTTTCTTTGGCCAAGCAGGGTTCTGCTCTGGGCACTCTAAAGGGCTATTTTGCAGCTTTTTCTGCTTTCCTTTGGCTACCAGATCAGCCCTCTTTATTCAAGTCCCCTATTGTAAATAGATTTTTTAAGGGCATTATTCATCTCTTTCCTCCATCTCCTTTCATAATGCCCCAGTGGGACTTGAATCTTGTTTTAACTTATCTTATGTGCTCTCCTTTCGAGCCTCTTCACAACTGTCCTCTCAGGCTCCTCACTCTGAAAACTGCTTTCCTTGTTGCCATCAGCTCTGCTCGCAGGGTGAGTGAGGTTCAGGCTCTATCTTCCAAGCCTCCTTTCTTCTCTGTGCATCTGGACAAAGTGGTGCTTAGGACGAGACCCTCGTGCGTCCCTAAAGTGGTTACACCTTTTCACATAGGACAAACGATCACTTTGCCCACCTTTTTCCCACCCTTCCAAGGAGGAGGAGACACTCCACCTTTTGGACCCAAAACGTATGCTGTCCTTCTACCTTGACGCACAAAAGATTTCCGGGTGGATGATCAACTCTTCGTAGGCTATGTGGGTGCCAAGAAAGGTCAGGCTGTCCAAAAGCATACCATCTCTCGATGGGTTGTCCTTTATATTAAAGTCTGTTACGCTTTGGCGAAAAAGGAACCTCCAGTGGGGCTGCGTGCTCATTCCACTCGGGCTACAGCAGCAACTACTGCATTGGCACGTGGAGTCCTACTCCTTGACATCTGCCAGACGGCCACGTGGCCATCCTTGCACACGTTCACCAGACATTACTGCCTGGACAGCCAAGTCCATATGGATGGATATTTTGCCCGTTCTGCCTTCCAGGACTTTCTGGTTTGAACTTAGTTTGCAGTCCCTCCTCCGGGGATGGTATTACTGGGGTATCTACTCTAAGGTAAGGAATCTATAACTAACTATCTCTTTCAGATGAACAAGTTACCTACCTTTGGTAATGATGTATCTGTAGGAGACATATGTTAGTTATAGATTCCTTACCGCCCCACCCATCCTCCCCGCTCTTCGAACTGGTTTCTAAGGATAGGGACTCCCTTACAGGGCCATAGTTGTGGCGCACCTGTGGTCTGTTTCTTTCATGGCTCTGCTCTTCTGGTGTGAAAGCAAAAGACACTCAATTGATGGACGGAATGCAGAACAAATCAAAACATTCACCCCCAGTCAAGAGATCTGGGTTAAATCCATCATTCTTTTGCTCACCATACCACCCCAGTTTAGACCTGGCCATATGCAAATCAGTCTTGACCCTGTGCCTCATGGGAACAGTCCAGCCCGAACTGCTAAGCCAGGTCCTCCCTGGACCGGAAACAAGCATCCTAGGACCGGTTTCAGGGTTTCACCCCTCATCAGCCAGGATAGCTTGATTCCAGTGGCACAGTGAGCCCGGGACGAGCTTGGCAGTTCGGGCTGGACTGTTCCCATGAGGCACAGGGTCAAGACTGATTTGCATATAGCTGTGTCTGAACTGGGGTGGTGAAGTGAGCTAAAGAACGATGATGGATTCAACCCAGATCTGTGACTGGGGGTGAGTGTCTGAAAAGTTTCAGCACTCCGTCCATCATCTCCTTGTGTTTGCTTCTGGTGTGGAAAGTCGTGTCAGAACTGACGTCAGCGTGCAGGGGTGGCGTCTAAGTAGGCACTGCGACATCACCCCGACGACGCCGGACGCGGAGTCGACCGACGCCACCCTCCGACGCGCAGGGGTACTGCTAAGAAACAATTCTCTGGATCCAGTATGACGCCTGGGGGTAATTCTATGGTAAGGAATCTATAACTAACTTATGTCTCTTACAGATACATCTTTACTGAATGTAAGTAACTTGTTCTTTAAAAATTGAAGTGTGATTACTGACCTTGTGAGATTAACAGTCAATGTATGCTAGAAAATTAACTCTTTCAAGCCTACCTGACGGCTTTTTCAAACGCACAATCTCAAAAAATGCTGAACACCCAAAAATTTAAAAAGGCGTCTTTCAGAGTGAAGTTCTGCTTTCACTCAGAAAGTGTTTATTTCTGCAGCATTGAGCAAAATTCCCAATATGATCAAAAAACTGGAAATCCACCTTTTTAGACCCTTCCACCCCTGCACTACCTCCCATTCCCCACCGCCTCTTTAAGTTTTCTTCCTCCGATTCTTATCCGGTTTTGTTTGGAGCATGCCAAATTTCATTAGATTTATCAAACAACGCTAAATTTATTAGAGGTTAATGGAATGTATGGTGAAACCTATCACTATTTAAGCTGTAGTGATCAGTAACTATCTTTTAAAATAATGTCAGTAGCTATTTACAGTTGTGTAAAGGGCTCCGAGGAAATTGAATGTAACACTGTTCCCACAATGTGCACATTTGTACAAGATGGGAGAGGGACTGCTTGTCTGACTCACCATAGGCTCTGAGGAAATTGAACGCAACACTGTTCCCACAATATGCACATTTGTACAAGATGGGAGAGGGACTGCTTGTCTGCTGTGTGCACAGGTAGCACTGTAGGAGATCGGACCCAGGTTAAATAGGTTAGGGCTTGTTAAGGCTTTATAATTCAATTGGGGATCCAAAAATAAATGTTCCTTTTACTTTTTTTGAAGTATAAAATCTGTAGTGTTTAACGTTTTTACCCTCTTTTTATCACTTGTGCCTAAAATATATCTGTTAATCGGCACAAGGTAGAAAAGTCATTGATTTTGTATTTTCCTGTATACCCGCAAACTTATATACAGAGTTACATTTACTATAGATGAGCTAATTTATATTATATGCTTATAAAATTCTGCCTTTTTCTCTTGGCCAGCTCTAAAGATATTCCTGCCTTGAGCTATCTTGCCGGGGGATTCCTGCCTTGAGCTATCTTGCTAGGGGAGTTAGTTACACTGCAGTCCAATCTGGCAGATCAAATCCTTCTGAGAATAATGGGTGCGCCCAGAAAGAGATTAGCTTAGCAGAACCTCCCTATTCTGTTCCTGAAGAATGTTCCCATGTAGGACAAAGTGGGGGGCAGATAGAACTATGTCTCCAATTCCTATAGGGTGTTTCTTTGAAGCTTTGAAGGAGGAAAACAGACCTGAATGAGCGTAGTCTGGCTCAGAGAGGGGGAACTGTCCTAGTGCTCATACAAGCCATCATCATAGTTTTTTCCTGCATGTTGTGCAAGGGGATTGGACAGCCAGCAGGCTGCTCCCTGGAAGTGGCAGGTAATGAAGGGGTGGTGTAGCATGTCTGCATTTGGTGGGGTTTCCCACCTTCTAAAACTCTGCACATCCATTTTATTACCTCTGCACAGGGATGAACAGTTAAGAAACAGAAGAACCATGGAAGAAGCAGCAAGCACACACCAGGGGGGTGGACCCTTTCTGGAGTGTGGGGGACCCACTCTAGACTTGTACTTCTGAAACTATTGCTTTGGATCCAGAGGTAGGGGCACAATATCTCTGCATCACTCTTGGGGCCAGTAAAGTGTGGAAGTGCTGTGGACCCTGACGCAAGGGGGTCCTTTTGGACTTTTTGAATGGCCCTGCCATGCCATGGGTACCTTAGGAGTGTGATCCACAGGCTCCTGATGGACATTCTTGCACCCTAAAAGTGTCTCAAGGCCTGTGGGTGGTTCAGCAGTGCTGACAGAGAGAATGGTCTGTCTTGTGGGCTGTTGCTGCCAGATCAGGAGATTGCCAGGGACTGAACTGGAAAGTAGGTCCAGGACTTTTCATTCAGCTGCTTCTAGAAAGAAGTGAGCAGTGGTGCCAAGAGTCGTGAAAAGGGCATCTAGAAATTAGAAGTTATGATGAAAGATTAAGGGCGAGTTCACCCTCACAAAAGCACTGCGGGTGACTGGAGTGCGCCACCAGGAGGAAAGAGAAGAAAGCTGCATCAACATCCACCCAGGAAGTCCTGAGATGTTGTAGAAAATGCTTGAGAACAGCAAGGAGATCAGCAGCTGAGGTGCCCTGAATGAATATTGGAGACACCAAGTAGAGTGAAGGTACAACTTGTTATCACTCTTAGAAAACCTGTTTGCTGTTGCCTTTGTCTTTCAAAGAGATCTTGCTTGACAAGAGTGTTGGCCGTACCTCTAAAACCACCTATGGTGCCATGCAGGTGCAGCCTCCTCTTGTGTGAAAGAAGCATCTGGAACTTTTCTGATCCTCTGACTGGTTGCTGCTTCTAACCCCCTCGCCGTTCTGAGAGAAATCAGAACTAAAGCAGCCAGCCAAGCGCCTCTGCCTCAGTCGATTTCCATTCCCCACCCTCCAAACAAAAAGGAGGGTTTCCTTTCCTAAGACCTCACAAGGATAAATATCTAATTCCACAAACGGGTGGGGAGAGGCAGAGATAAATAAGTGCAATCAACATTAAAGGGCAGATCTGCCTCTTGCATACACTCAGAGTCAGACTATGAGAAGCAGGCCCTTAACGGGCTAATGAGCAGGAAAGGAAGAGGAAGTGCTGATTCTCCTGATGTCTTATTACTCTGGTTTGGGGCACTCTCATTGGTTGATGAATTTTGTTTTTCTTCACTGAACTCTTGGGAGATATAGTCAAGGAAGTGTTTTTTCTTTATTGTTCAAGTCATATTTTAATGGCTGTCCAAAAATAAAGAAAAAAGATAAATGCATAATCTTGGCTTCCAGTCCTGACAGAGAACAAGGGGTGTTATGCCAAAATTAGCAGATGAGATGCAATTCGGAGCACAGCATCTTGTGCATTTGAAGCACAGACATAGCTGGGTTATTAGTCTCCTCTCTTCCATGCTGTATTCAACTGTCATCCACAGGCAAATAAATGTAAAAATGTGTCTTATTAGAGTGTCAAACACCCTCATGGCCTTAGTTTAAGGTTCAGCTGACGACCTCTGATTTAGTTAGGTTGGTTGACATATCCAGATCATCCATTAAGGATACATACATGTTTATCAAATCTTGAATGTAAGGTGATGACCTCAGATCTATTCTTAACTTATCCTGGCAAAATCTGTTGTGATTATCAGAGTGATCTTCCCTACTCTGATGACTTCCCCATAAAAGGGAAGTTTGGAAAGTGATACAAGAAAAATAGAAATTACAAAGTCCTCAGCAGTTTATAACAGAAGGAATAATACTGCACCTAAAGACAGAAAAAAAGCAGAGCTTAAAAAAACTTCTCCAAAACAGCCAAACTATATAGCAGGGACAAAGACTTCAACAAACGCAGAAATGTGTAGGACTGAAATGAACCCGACAAGAAACATCTGAACGGAATGCAAGGGTGCATTGAGCGTGACGGAGATTATCTAATCGAAGCGTTGTGATGCACCCCACATAAACATTTTACTTGCTTTTTATGGGATACTTCATCTCAGCTTCCTATGTGATCCTTGAGAAGCTTGTAGCTTCCATGATACTTTGCGAAAAGATACTACAATCAACATAGATTCCATATAATATGAATTTTGTCCACTAGATGAAGCTTGTGTGCAGTTAAAAGTAAGGCAGCATCTAGCTGCTACACAATGCGCATATATCTCTTGCACAGAAATCTAGCCCACAAACGCCATCTGCCCAGCACATTGGTACGTAAATCATCACCATGGCAGTTAACCCCTTACCCACAAAAACAGTAAGGATGCAGGGAGAGAGGGGACAGTATAGGAGAACCATTTGACTGTTGACATGCCACCAGAGACCCCGAGGACGCCAAGGGAAATAAGTGAGGTGATGGAGGGCGCTGTGCATCTGACCACTTAAGGCATGGATGAACCGTGACATTAGAGGCCATTGGCCATTCTTGGAATTGGGACAGCACTGTCTCCATACCGAAGAGGTGTGATCAATCTGGTCCCCACTCTTGTCGAATGCCCATCTGGTTCCATCAGGCCTCCCTCCAAGTTGTTGATGTGTGGGAAAACAGAAGCAGGTCATAGCACATAACGTAACTCCTTTTTCATAATTGAAAGAGTCGGTGTACTAGCCATGGGGTATTTATCACATCAAAGTAGTGAGTCAGGTATGCATGTTTTGTGTTATGTGCAGAAGGCTCTATTCCAGAGCCATGTTATCTATAGAGGACAGTAACGTCTGTTTAATAACATGATAAAATGCCATTCTAAGATTTATAATCCCAACGTGGATTTAGCCTTACTGAGTCAAAAATGATAGTTGAACCTCTTCCCATCCAATGTTTGACCTGAATCCATTTTTAATATCTATCACAATATTGTTCTTGTCAGCCCTTGTCTGGATCCTGTTCGCAAATACATGCCCAAGGACTCTGGTCTCTTCCAGGGAGTTTACTAATCCAGAGTTAACCCCGACGAGTGTATCTGAAATGGGAGGATGAAGTCTGAAGAGCCTGCATAGGCAGAGGGAACTATTTTAGCCATGAGGTAGATGTAATATTTGCATTCAAAAGACCCTTGCCTAAGGCAGCCTCAGAGTCTTTGGCCACAATGTAGTTGAAATATTTGCGGGTGCACTAACTCATGGCATATGCCTGCGAGGTCTTAAGCAAGGTCTTACTTTGCTCATAACGAGACTTTGTATAACTAATGGGTAATTGGTGTATCTCAGTAAATGAACAAGAGACAAACTGAGAAAGTCTTGGCTCAAGAAGAAATAACTTGAGATGGACCTTAAGAAGATCAACAAACTCTGACTACATATGATTCTGATTTAAGCAAAATGTCGGCATTGTGAAAATTCCATCTCACTCCATACTTTGAGACAGTGAGCGATGGTGATATTCTTCTTTTCTAGGGATCCTTAAATCTTAACTTTTGGATAGGGTGACACGGAAAATTAAGATGTAATCAATAAATGAGTTTTTACCTCAGACCCTGAAAGTTGGGTCAACTAGGGAGAGAAGCGGCAGTTTAAATTCACCAGGTCAATACAGGCCCTCAGCGAAAGAGGACTTAATCCATTTTAATCAACCTAGCTAACATCCACACACATGGCTAGTACACCCTGAACAATCTGCAATTCCCAATCAATACCCAAATAGCAGTCATAGTTATCAGTTCTCTAATTAAAATCTCCCACAATCAGTAAAAATATATCAGTAGTCTTACAATTAAGAAAAATGCATATTAAAAACAAACATTCATCTGGGTGATCAACTGGGCTACATTATGTGAAATTCCATTAGTTGAGAAATTTATGATAACTAATATGTCTCCTGAGCATGTAGTGATCACTCGAATACATACCTTTACATCGCATGCGTTTATAACGCATACGATTACAACGCGGTCGTTACAACGACCGCGTACTTACATCGCAGTACCATTACAACGCAAGTCGTTACAACCACTTGCTGTAGGGGGCGTGCTGGACTTAGGAATAGTACAATTTACTATTCCAACTCCAGTGTGTGCAACAGTAGGGAAGGTGTTGGAATAGTAAATTATACTATTCCTTAGTTTAGAGCGCCCCCTACAGCAAGTCGTTGTAACGACTCGCGTTGTAATGGTACTGTGATGTAACAACGCGGTCGTCGTAACGACCGCGTTGTAATCGCATGCGTTGTTACGCATGCAATGTGATGGCTGTTTCCCGATCACTCGGATGGTAGAATGTTAGCTGAAAAAATGTCCAACACAATGCAGTGTACCACAGTAAAAATATTAGGTGACACAAAAAAGTTGCTCTTAGTCCTGTCAGTGGGAAATACTATAGCAACTATGAAGAAAGTTTTAACTGTCAAGGTCTTATTGTAATTCTAGAGCTCATTACGGTGATATTAAGTTTATGTATTCTTTCATTCTTGTCTAAAAAGCATATTATTTTGATTTTAGGCTGCATTTATACGTGACGTAATGATGCCTGGAGAGTGGGACGTATGTGTTACCTCATATGAAATGGTTATTAGAGAAAAATCAGTTTTCAAGAAGTTTAATTGGAGATACTTAGTCATTGATGAAGCTCACAGAATAAAGAATGAAAAGTCTAAGGTAATGTTTTTAAATCACTGTTGATATATCCTCTGCGGGCGACCTGAAAAATGCACATGGTACTATACAACTTTCTCTCATTCCTGTGTTTTATATAGGTTAGTAATCTAGTCTATTTCCTAAATGGGGCACGAATGTAAAGAACAAGACATTTTTTGGTTTAACACTTTGCAGTATTGGTAAATTCCATTTTGTTTCCTACCACTGGCCCACGCTCAAGCTTCCCATTCAAAATGTTTCAATGCTTGCCTTTACATCTTCCTAACCACTGTCAAGTTGAAAACTCATTGTAGTTGGTGTAATGTTTTTTTCAAACCTTCAGCTTCTGGAGAATGTAATCTCTTATGCATTGACTTTTAAAACAATGTGCACTCTAACCTAAATAGAATTATTACAGTTTATCTTAATTGGCATTGTGCCGTCCTCTCTGGGTTAGCAGTCCTGGTGCACTGGAAAAACCTACTCGTGCTGCCCAATTCTTACTGATTTAGACATGCTTCTCTAAAAGATAGGCATGTCTAAGAAATGTTGTATAATGGTTTTCTTTAACCTCGCAGTATCTGGTGGACAATGTATGGAAATACTTTCAGCAGACCTACAAACGAATGCTATGGGAGAATTATTAGAATTTAAGAGCATGTATCCTTGACAAACTCACCTGTTTAAGACAAGTAAAGAAAGGCGAAGGAAAACTAACAGTGTCAGTGAAGCTATGAAATCTGTCAGGGATAGGCATCTATGAGTCAATATGCATGCATGCCTATATAACTGATTACAAGCGCCCTTTATGAGCTAACTTATTGAGGAGAGCCTCTGTATATTGGCCTTATCATGAAGGATCAAAGACTGCATCCTTCACTTTTTGTTACTTTGACCAAAATACAGAAAAAAAACGATTATCAAAAGAATAAGCAAGTGCAGTCAACCACCAGCTCTTGCTTGCCTTTTGCTGGATCTTTTTACTTTTAATCATTTTTATTGTGTTTGTATACAACAATAACATGGGTATACCCACCTGAATAATAATCCACCAACAGTGAAATTAAGCAATTCCTTCAACTCCAGTGACGCCATTGTGTTGCTCATAAAAATAAGTTAGTAGCCAGCACCCCAAATAGTGTCACTTGTCTTCATTACTCTGCGATCTATTGTGGGATACCAGGCCCAATGTTCGCAGCCGATTGGGGCAAGTGAGGCCTCTATTGCCTGGATCAAGATATTCCAGAATTGGGTCCCACATTGTAGTGAATTTGTCTGATGAGTCCGGCAGATCGTATGCTATCTTTTCATAGGCCAAATGTCATGCATCCAGGTGTTTGGGATGAGGTCTTTTCCACAAAGGCCCAGATTGGTCTGCTTTGCTGCTAAAAGATGAGGGGAGATCCGTATCCCCTTAGGGGAGTGAAGAGGATACATATTCTTCTGAGGCAGATCCAGTAGGATCAAAGGAGAGTCCTTATTTAGGGGATCCCTTCAATGCCCACTATGGTGTTTAGAACTTCCTCCCAGAACTGAGTCAAACGAGGGAAGGACAACAAGATATGGTTAATAATCCCTGTGCCTCCACACCCTCTCCAGCACTCCCTGGGCCTGTTACTGTCCCATATATGAAGATGTGCTGGTGTGTAGTGCCATCTGTACAATATCTTATAAAGTGCCTACCTCACCTGAGCGTGTCTCTCAAAGTTGGTTGTGCTTGTGTGGATTGTGCCCCATTGTTTATCATTTAGCGTAACTCCCAGATCGACCTCCCAATTGTTCCTATGTGAAAGGGGTGCCTGGGGGATGTTAGAAAGCAGGGTGGATTATATCTGGGTGATCAAGTGGTGAGATGTTGAGAGGCCCTGTAGGAAATTCTCGAAGTATGTGGGGGAACTTGTGGCCACCGCCTTTATAGAGGAATGAAGGACCCAGTGCCTCATCTGTAAATATTGGAACCTCTCTCGCTCTGGCACAGGGAATGTCTGTTTGATATCTTTGAAGGGCTGAATAGCACCTTATGAAATATGTCTCGAAACCGATAGCTGCTGTTTGCAATCCATGACTGGAAGCGGGATATCTTCAGACCTAGGGAGACGTCTCTAGTACCGTGTATCGGAGTCAAAGGGGACGGATACATAGTGACCCCTTTATACTGAGAAAGCTAGTCCAAGGCCTAAAGGATAATCCTTGCGTTCGGGGAAGTGTAGAGAATGCAACATCTCTGGGACTTGGGACCTCCGCCACTGGTCTGGCAATCATGTGCTGGTCTCTAAAGCTGCAAGGCTTATCTGTTTTCCCCTGAAGCCATTCCACTATGTAGCTCACTTGGGCCACTAGGTAAAGGTGAATATTGGGGATTCCCAGCCCTTTATGTTTCGGGTGGCGTATACTAATCTGATATCTGAGTGTGGGTCTTTTCCCGGCTCAGATAAAGGATTTCCAAATGTCTGTCAGCTGCATCAGGTTATGCTTTTGGAGGGGAAGTGGGAGTGCCTGAAACTTGTACAGAATTTAAGGGAGAGAGGACATTTTGAAAGAGGCTATTCTCTAGATCCACAAGAGAGCATTGAAACACCAGGAGGAGGTTAGGATTTGAGGGAGTATGGTAAGTTTTGAAAGTTGGCTCTTGGGCAAGTATACAGGTCAGGGGCTAGGCTCACTGCCAAGTAGGGCAAGGAGTCAAGTGTCCACCAAAAGGGGGTTTGTAGTTGGAGTTTCTGAAGAAGTGTTTTCTCCCAAGATAGCACTAATTCAACAGATTTTCTCAGGTTAATCTTAATGTCTCCAAAGCTCCATATTCCACTAGGAGCGGCAATGCAATAAGTTCCACAGGGAGTGCACTGAATAGATCAGTGAAAGCAGAACATAGTCTGCAAAGGCTAATACTTTAAATGTATCCTGTTGGAAAGGAACTCCCCGAATAATCTCACGATCTCATATCTTCTGCAGGAAGGGTTCCAGACAATGCGCAAATACCACGGAAGAGAGAGAGAGAGAGACCAACCCTTTGGATCCAAATTTCCCGCGATTTGAACCCATTAACATTAAATCTGGCCCAGGGCGAGGGACAGAGGGCCTCAATCCACCCCTGGTAGTAGCCTTCAAAGCCTAGCCTATGAGGCGTGAATTTCTTTGTGGACCAGTCGACCTGGTCGAAGACCTTCTCCGCGTCGAAGGAAAGCGGATGCGCTTGCCTGTGGCGTTTCTGCACAAAATCTGACACGTAGAACCCGTTTGGTGCTATCGCTAGTTGATTGGTCTAGGACAAATTCCGTCTGGCCCACATGTATTAAATTAGGGAGGTAGGCCTCAAGGTAAGTCGCAAGGCTTTTAGCCATATTTTTGATGCCTATATTCATAAGGGACATAGGGCAGTAGCATTGATATTGGGTCTGGTCTTTTACAATGTGGGAGATCGTTGTTTCGGCCATCACTAAGGTCAGCCCACAGGACTGGAACATTTTGTTATAGACCTTCGGCCAGCAAAGGTGCTATCAGATGGGCGAAGTGTTTGTAAAATGCACCTGTGAAGATGTTTGGTCCCGTGGCTGTCCCCCGCTTTAGATCTTTTATAGCTGCCAAAACCTCTGTGGTTTCCCTAGCTGCTCGAGAGAGGTGAGGTAGAGCGACTGTAGATAGCTGCGTTGTGCCTCTGCATCTGGGCTTTCAGACTTGTATTGGGTGCTATAAAATTTGTGAAATGCCTCAGTCTTCACCTCCTCTGAGGTACACAGGACCCCTGCGGTATTCTTGACTTCTCCATGTTCTCCTTAGTTTGCAGAGCCCGGCGCTTGTTCGCGAAAAGTGACCATGTTTTGTTGCCTAGCTGGTAGATTTGTGTTCCAGAGCGGGCTAATATGTAATTGGCTCTTTAAGACTCCAATATTCGGAGTTGGCTGCGGAGTGCTGTGTGGCTCCACCAGAGTCTCTTGGAGGGGTCGGCCTTGTGTTCCTGCTCCACTCAGAGTAGCTCTTCCTTAAGTCGGAGTAGATCAGACTCCGTCATCCGCTTGAGGCAGCTAGCTTCTTTAATGAAGACACCTAGTATAATTGCCTTCAGGGCATCCCATGCTACTTGCTGTGGTTGAGTTGTAGATATTCCTGTATAGTGGTCATTACCTCATGTTGCTCTACTGGGTCCCTTAAAAGGGAGTCATTCAGTCTCCATGAACCCCGCTTACCTACCGGGTTTGGGCTAGGCCAGTTCAATGTGATCTGGACGGGGCCATGATCCGAAATGGTCATCGGCTCTGGGGAGACAACCTCTACCTGAGGTAGCGTCCTTTGATCTATGAGGAGGACGTCGGTGCTGGTGTTCTGGGCTGCTGAAAAGTGTGAGTAGTCCATCACTAATGGGTGGCAATAAAGCTAGTTCTTTTCCAGGGGATCCTCATCAATAGTCATAAGCACTGAATATTCCTGCCCATGTGCGGGGACCCCGGAAAACTATAAAAAATCATATACGAAAACACATATATACAGCTGTGCATAGCGCCAGGACACCCTCGGGTAACAGAGCGCTTTATAAGTTCGATTAACATAACATAACATAACATATATACATATATACTTTTTTCACACATCAATGCAGCCTCCAATAAAACAAAAAGGCTAATCAATTCACTGACAAACACTGATTTAGCAACCATATAGTATAAAAATATAGACAGCAGGATGAAAAGTATCACTTAAACTCTCTTTAATGAGTAGAATCCAAAAACTCCATCTGCAAAACAGCAGTCATTATTAACCTATAGGCTGCATTCATTGAACAACACTAGCATAGAAAATGAAAGTAATTGTTAACATAAAAACTTGCACCGTGCCTTTAAGGTAGCCATGACCCCCAGCTTCCCATCCTGCCTTAGGGGTGACAGGTCAGTTGTTCTTTCCGGCTCCTCCAGTCAGGACCCTGGAGTTTTCAGCTCTGACTATTTTTGACTTTTTGTCAATAATTTTCACTTTTATTTATGATTTTTTACCTCTCACCCAACGTTTTTTACCTTGTAGAAAACTTTTCTGACAGAAACGTATTATTTTTCTGTCTCAAAATGCCTTCTCTTTTTGATCCTTGTCCCTCCTGTGGCAAGAAGAAGGCCAAGACTGACACACACTCTGTGTGTATACTCTGCTTGCCTGAGTCTCTCTCCTCTGAAGCTTGCCAACATTGCAAAAAGCTGTCTAGGCGTACTCTCTAGGAGAGGGAGAGAATTAGTCTCTACGGCCTCTCAGAAAAGCAAAAATCGACTAGTAGAGGAAGATCTCCGGTGAGGCAGAAGAAGAAGAGGTCCAGATCGGCGTCAAGAAGTAAGGTCCCGATCTGTTCCCCATCGGCATCGAATAGACCTCCAACGGCGAAGAAACGAGTATCTCCGCCGTCGAGACCTCTGCCGTCAACGTAGAACAGACCGTCGGATCAGCCTTCTCCGTTGACGTCAACTCGGCGGCGTTCAACGTCGAGGAATCGGACTCCGTCAGCGTTGCCTCAACGTTGCACTATGATAGGGATTTGTGGGACGATGTCGGAGCACAGGACTCCGTCAGCGACATCACATAGACGTTCGACATGGAAGCACAGGACTCCGTCGACGTCATCGCATAGAGAGCCGATGTCGAGGCACAGAACTCCGTCGGCGTCGTCACATAGATGCTCGACGTCGAGGCACAGGACTCCGTTGGCGTCTTCACATAGAAGCTCGGCGTTGAGGTGCTTCCTTCCGTCGACGTCAACCAGCAGGCGACGATTGACGTCGAGGCCTCCGGTGCTTCATTCTCCGTCGGTTCCTTCTCTCCTGATGTCGAGTGTTCAATCGCCTTTGGTGGCCCAAGAGACACCGACTCCAAGTTCGACGTCGAGACACTCGCATCAGTCGACGTCGACCCATCATTCTGTCCGATCAAGGTCAAGACACACAGTGTCGTCAACCTCGAGGTCACCGGAGGTTATCTTATCGACGTCGAGCAGCCCAATGTCATCTACTGAACGTCCCCGTCCACAGGAGACAGAGGCCCCTACACAAGAAGAGATAAGGAGGCAAACATCACCCTCTGTGCATCTCTCTCCTAGGTGGATGTTGCCACTGCATCACTGGCAGAAGTACACAACGGGGCAGGTACAGGAACCACAGGACTACTGCAGTCCCCTACACAGGTCACCACTAACTTGTCTGGTTCAGGAAGTAGATCTCTCGCCTACCACTCCCTCAAGAGGTCGAGATCATGCTCGTACTGTGACAACTTCCTCTCGTGGGCATCGGAGAAGGCGCAGATTTCCAACACCTTCTTTGACTCAGTCTTCGAAATGGGACTATTCTCCAACCCTAACAGACAGTCCACCTTTGAGGGTCTCGCCAGTGGATGATGTCTGTACTTTCCAAGATGTATGGCCCAGGGGGGGCAACAAAATTGAGCATCGATATGCCTATCCCCCAAACTTCATCCTCCGTGTTTTTTTTTAGACTTTACACCACAGATCAGCAGCTAGGCCTTTGTTGCCTCTGGTACCGGGGCTACTGCAGCCTGTTATGGACGTGTTCCTCACACCAGCAACTATCAAGGCCGCACCAGCAAGGATCTTGAAAAAATACAGGCCTCCAGAAGAGGATCCGCTAATGCTTAGAGCCGATCCACTTCCAGACTCCGTGATCATTGCGGCGGCTAAAAAGACAAGCTTCCCAAGGAGGATCGCAGAGATTTCGAGGAGGTGTTGCAAGAAGGAGGTTTGGTGGCTAATCAAATCATTAGTGCTGCAGCTGATGTGGCAACTCTATCTGCTCATTCTTATGCACATGGGATCTGTGCCAGACGTTCATCCTGGCTCCGGCTTACTGCACTAAAGCCCGAGGCTCAACAAAGGATCCTGAATCTCCCTTTTTCAGGATCCTCCTTATTTGGCACGCATACAGATGACGAAATGTCAAGAATTAAATTGGAGCTAGACACCTTGAAAGCGGTAGGGCTTGAAAAGAAAAAAGGAGTTCAGGCGCAGATACAGGCCATACGACCACCGGCCTTTCCATCAGAGGGTTCAAACCCCTCAGTGACAGAGGCACCAACAGCAACAGCACCAAGCCAGAACCCACTATCAGGGGTGTCGCACCCCCAGAGGGAGAGGGGCATCACGTCAATCTGCTACCTCGGCGTAAGCCCCATCAAAACAATGAGAAATCTCTTCCCCCATCGCTGTTTCCCACTCCAGTGGGGGGAAGTATAGCCAACCACCTGGAAGAGTGGCGCAGCATCACAAACGATCAATGTGTATTAAGTACGTTGCAGAATGGGTACTCTCTACGTTTCCGTCATCAACCACCGGAGATCGCTCCAGTAAAGACCGCGTGCTACCAGCTGCAAGTACTGCAGCAGGAAGTATACACTCTCCTATGAAAATCAGCCATTGAATAAGTTCCTATATCTCAACGAGGTCAAGGAGTATACTCAAGGTATTTTCTAGTGAGAAAGAAAGGTCAAAAGTCAGAATTCAGACCTATACTGGATTTGCGCTCTCTCAACAAATCCATCCGGAAGGAAATGTTTCGCATGTTGGCTCTCCATCAAATATATCCTCATCTCCAGCAAGGGGCCTGGATGTGTTCGATAGACCTGCAAGATGCATATTTTCATGTCCCAGTCAACCGATGTCACCGGAAGTTCCTGCGTTTTCTGGTGGGAGCCAAGCACTATGAGTTCAGAGTTCTGCCCTTCGGGTTGAAGTCAGCTCCCCGAGTGTTTACCAAATGCATGGCAGTTGTAGCAGCTGCTCTAAGGCAACAAGGAATGTTTGTGTACCCTTACCTCGACGACTAGCTTCTGAAGGGTCCATCTCCACAGTGTGTGAGGACCCACTACCAACGATGTCTAGCCCTTTGCCAACGGCTGGGCCTTCATGTCAATTTTGAGAAGTCAGTTCAACATCCTACTCAAAGAATCTACTATCTGGGTGCAACAATAGACTCCACAATAGGAAAAGTGTTTCCTTCGGAGGAGAGACTATCATCTATCACTCTGAAGTGCAGGCAGATCCTTCGCACTGTTTTTCCTTCAGTCCGACCGGTTGCTTCTCTCCTAGGGTCGATGGCATCCTGCATCTTTCTCGTCCCCAACGCCAGGCTGAGGATGCGTCCTTTACAGCAGGATCTGGAGGACAAATGGGATCAACGATCTGCTCGATGGGACGACAAGATCCATCTCTCGAGAGCAGCTACATCATCTATCCCATGGTGGATGCGACAGGAGAACCTCTTGGTGGGAGTTCCCTTCCATCAGCCTCCTCCGACACAATCGTTAATCACAGATGCCTCCCTCCAGGGGTGGGGAGCTCACATGGGGTCCCTCCAGACTCAAGGTCAGTGGTCGGTCAAAGAACAGTTGTACCATATCAATATGCTGGAGCTAAGGGCTGTGCATCTAGCCCTCAAGGCTTTTCTACCCTCTATTTAGATCAGCTCAATACTAGTCCAGACGGACAATACGACCACCATGTACTATTTAAACAAACAGGGAGGGACTCGATCTCGTTCTCTGTCCCTGGAGGCTCAAGCGCTCTGGCATTGGCTCCTAGCAAGGAAACTGTCGATCACAGCGATACATCTACCAGGAGAGCAAAACTCTCAAGCAGATTCCCTCAGTCGTCACTTCAACGATCAACAAGACTGGGTTCATCCAGCACAGAGCAGTAAAGGGGTCCTGTGTGGATCCAGTGCCCAATAGTTCTTCACCTCGTCGAAATGTCCAACTTAATGTTATCGTGGGGAGGTAATGGCCTTTTGTCAGCACCTGGCCCACCCCCCACAGGTCTGCCCATAAAAGCAAAAGGAGAATGGGCATCCAGTTTAACTCATCAAGTTTGGAGAGTCCAGAAGTTCAAGGTTGCTCACTTGAGTGTTACTGTGCAGCTGTGGGATCCCTGTCTTGTTGGGGGCTCTGGGTTCTTCCCTTTGGTTTGCCTCAAGTGCGAGAGGAGCCTCTCCTTGCTGGACTCTATCTCCTTGTTGTTCGACTTTCAAGCCTGTCGGCCTCTGTGCACAGTTGTTCACATCGCAGTCAGTGGTCTCGTCTACAGGGACTCCTAGGGCTCCTTCAATCCCCCCTAGGGGGCAAGAGGGGCATAACCAGGAGCTTTTGAGCAGCCTTGAGTGAAGTAAGGGATCTGGCCTTGCCCTTACACTTGAAAAGGAGCTGGAAAGGGTGTCCCCACTGAGAATTGATCCCTGTGGGTCTCAAGGAGTCTGTGATGGGTTTGAAGGACCTACGCTTTGCCAAGGTGATTGGTGACAGATCCTGAAAAAATAGTAGCGAGGCTCCGTTGAAGGAAATCTGACCCCCTTTTCGAGTCTTGGACATGAGGATCTCCTTGTCTTCAAAGAAGTCGATTCTTAAGGACATCTGGGGGCGGTCCCCCTGCCAGGCATCTAGAGGCCACTCTGTGTTCTGTCTAGGTGAATGCACAGGTGCTTCGGGACCTCAAGTATCCCCTCAAATAAGTCCTGGACATAAGTGGTTTGATCTTCAGTGCGGACCTCCAGGGGGACCCCGCTGATGCAGATGTTGTTCCTGTGTGATCTATTCTCAAGATCCTCGCATTTGTCCTGAAATACTGTGTGCTGCTGCTCGAGGAGTAGCATCCGTTGTTGGAGTTTGTCACAGTTGTCCACTTGCTTGTGTAGGCCCTTCTCCACTTCCTCCACTCTGAAGCCCAATTCAGATATGTTTCTGCGTACCTCTTGGAGGTCACAGGGCAGGTTGGTTTTGATGGTGAGGATCTCATCCTTGAAGTCCTGAAAAACCTCCTTTGTGCATTCTGGTCCACCACTTCAGATTCATGCCTGCTGGCTCCAGTTGGATACTCGGTGCTTTGCAACAAGTCTATGGCGGGTCAATGTGTAGAGGCCTGCTGTAGCATGGTTTTGATGGAGCTATCTTTCTTTCCCCTGCCTCCCTCCATGGCTGATCTCTAGTGTGTTAATGCTTGTCTTGGGGCTCCGGTTTAGGGGTGCCCGCTTTCAGCTGACTCACTAGTGGGGATTCTCCAGTGTATCCGAATGCACCAGGCTAGATTAAATGCTGAGTGGTGCCAAGTATGTCTGGTGTGACCGTTTAGTTGCCCCCAGCAGCGTGGATTGGGTTCTGTCTTTCCCACAGGTGGGTAATTCTATGCCGCAGATCTTCGTCCACCACCTTAGGGGGGTCACACTTGCTGCGGTAGGGAGTGCTGCAGTGTCTCAAAATGAAGTTGCTTGGATAGGGCCCAAACCTCTACAAGTGAAGAAGAGAAATCATTCCTGGGTGCTAGGCTGGAGGGAGGAGGTTGGGGGAGGGGGGGTCAGAACCACATATCTTCGTGGGACCCAGAGAGCAGGAGAGATGGTGCTATCATGTGGGATCTGGGTCCAGGCTCCTACACTGCTGGTCCTTACTGGCGTGTCTTGGGCATACTCATAGTTTCAGGGGCGAAAGGCGCAGTGCGCCGCTCAAGGGATCCCCTGCCCCTCTGCTCAGCTGGCAACTGTCGTGGTTACTCCAGAAAGCCTCTGTGGCCTTTGGTAGTTGCCTCCCTGAACCACCCCCTCCTGTAGGCTTGTCCTCTATTGCTGGTCAGCAGTGCAGTGTCCGCTCCTCAGAAGGGGCATTGCGCGGGCCCAGGGCAGCGCCACATTGCTCTTCGAGGTGTTTGATCTATCAGAAGTCAGCCATGGCCACGGGCCTCTCTGTCCAGGGTCCCGTTGCTGGGAGGTTGGGTCCTATTGCCAGGCGAACCACACTCCAACCTCCGCTCCGTGGCCTCGTCACACCCTTAGCTCCCCAGTGGGGTAGGGTTGTGACGCCGTAATGCAACCTTGCTGGGCCCCTGGTCCTCACCGTACTTGGCGCTGCATAGGCTGCGATGCCACAGCTAGGCTGCTCTCCATGCCAGTTGGCCAGGCAGGGGTCTAAAGTGTCTCCTGCCCAATCTCCCGTGGCAGATGCTACTTTAGCTGCATGTATCGGAACCCAGAGAGCCGAGATGCAGGAGCATGAAGACCCCCGGCTGGAGCTCCGAAGTTAGGCGTCCACCATGTTTGGTGCCTGGCCACGCCGCCCTGCTGGATCTTTTTAGTAAAATAACGAAAGATGTTCCAACATTTCTCATGCAAGCATGGTAGCTTAGACTCGCACTTCCTACAGACAAATGGTACAGGGACACCGTGGCTCATGAATGCCAGAATGCTCACTAACACATACAAACCCATGGGAATGCATGCACTGTCCACAATAAAGGTATGCGAAAAAGAACTTCCTCAGTGTCTACTAGAGAAATGGGAAATTGGGAACTGCTAAATATGGAATTACAGTTTAAACTGTATTGTGTATGCCGTAAGACTGGATATTGAATAGTGGGTCTTCTGTTGAGGGAAGACGAGAAAATGACTCCTAAAAAATAAGTGTTTGCTTGTTTGAGTTTCTCGCCAATGTATGGTAGCTACCTAATATTTCGCCACAACATGTCATTTGTGTGATATGACGCAGCATAGAAGATGGCTGTCTGGTAGGAGCAACACCATCTATCTCCTCAGGTGCCATCAATTGTACTTCCGCAGGCACACACAAACTCCAATACCGTACGTACAGATGAACAAGGAAAACAGGGAGTGGGTTCTATTATCTATGCCAACTGATAATTTCAAAACTCCATGCCAGACCTGGGTGGAACTTGGCCTAGGACTCTACCTCACCCAGAACTGAACTGTACGATCAAATGTATGTCGGGTATCGAAGTATTTGAGGACATATGCGATAATAGACAATTACAGATTTCCAACTTTGTCACAGGAAGAAAAGTCATTATAATGTTCAAATTATGAGCCGGGAATAGTGGGAGAGCCCTAGGGAAAATCCAGCTAAGACAGCAAGAAGCCAAAGTAAAAACCACCTCAGATTATTAAGTTTTCTTACCACATTCCAGATGTTGATGAAAACCTGAGGAGTGTGGCTGGGGTGAATGGCTTCTTGGGTGATCTGATAGAAAATGAGATGGACAGCAAAGATAGTTCAAATTCAAGGTCACCATCAAAGGCTGCAGGCAACACCATTAGAGGTTCTGCTTCCCTTCACAAAGAGTTTGGTTTGGAGAGCATGCAGCATGTATACAAGAAGCTTGCATATCAAAAGGGAAGGCGTACTGAAGATCTTCAGGGAAACCAGATCAATGATTGGAGAAGGATAAAGCAGGTCCTGGAATGCATCACAGAGATGGTTGAAGCACAAATGAGTCGAAATTGAAAATTGCTGCCTTTAACGGGCACAGAAATACCTCAGTTTGTTGTCTATACCTGAATGCTTCCAGCTTGACTGCATCATCTCACTTGTCTTTATAGAACACGGACTGAATTGCAGAATCTGAAGATAAATCTTAAGAAAACTGAAATATAAAAATATGAATATATACTCATATTGAAATTGAGCACTGCATTTGGAAATGCTGAAATTCTGTAAGGCACAAGCTCTAAAGTAGCCACTCTCCAGTGCCTCTGCTAATATATAAAATGATCTTTCACGCAGCTAAGAACCTCTCTAGACATCATGAGATTCCTAAGAGATTTGAGGACCCACCTCTTCAAGTTATATTTTGGACAAGTTGGTATAAACGAGTGCAAATATAGAATAAGGATGTGAAAAATATGTCCGTCAGAGCATGTTGGTACAATATTGTGTCCCGCTTTCTTGTCCATCTTCGTCCTTGATCTTGTTTCTATCATGTTAGATAATAGCAGTTACAAACATATGGTTACCCTCTCAGAAAAGCATTTCCAATACAAATCTTCTTTTCTGATCTTGCTTCTATCTCAGTTAGGAAGATAACAAATACAGCATCTCTGTTTATCAATTCGAGACAGCCTCTCCCTCGATATTTCTGTTTCTCCACCTGGCTTCAATGCTTTTTGAAAGCTAGCTGATACTACTTTATTGAATATTCTATCTAGGAAATAGTGAAGGAACAGTTAGTTAAATTGTACATGTATGTTCTTTGTAAAGTGCCACAATACTAATTGGTAAAGCGTCTCTATAGAAAAGTTATAAAATAAAAATTAGATGTATTTGGCCTGAACATCAATCCGATCACTTCCTTGGTCAATCTTGTCATTTGCTTTCAGAAACATTCAACGTAGTCTGAGGAGCAGGCTTAGTATATGTATCTGGCTGTGAATGTCAAATAAAGAAACAGACCATCATTTTCTTTCTGCCTTTATTGAAGGCGGTGTGCATCAACCTTTGGCGTCCCCTTTCTTTATGGCCAGCTTAGTGACCACTGTCCCAGTGACATTTTGTTTATATTTGGCTTGATTATCAGCAGTAACTTCTCTCAAAGCCCTTGAAGTTTAAGACAATCCCAATATATATGAGTTATCAATCTCTCACTGCCAGTTCCATTGATGTACTCTGATTCCATTTAAACAACCTCTCTGCTACTAAAATACCATTGATGCAATATAGTAAGCTTAATTTCTACACTCACAGTATTTCGTTTTTCTTGTGATCACTTCTTCCAATTCCTCTGTGCTTAGCTGTCTCCTTAGTTCTCCTTCCCACAAAAGATGACATTTAATCTTGCCTTTTGGTCAAACAGTAATAAAGGCAGCTATCCAAAGTCCATTGGGAATTAGTTTTGTCCTTTTGCAGCTATTTCTCAAATGCTATTATCACCCTTGTCGCTTCGTTTACAACAAAACTTTGTAATATCAAATGTCTTAGTTGATACTGTCTGTATTGTTTCGTTTCTGGCAGTCCACATTCTGGCTTGATTTAATACAAATATGTTATTCACCCCAATTAAATAGAGCCTCAAATTTTGCCGAGCCCTTCCCATTCAACTTGTCTGTTGCCCTATAACCTGGATCTCCATTCCTAATGTGCTTCTGTGTCTGCTTTCAGGATATCTTTAGTGCTTTCCCTTCCCAAATGAATTTTGCAAATGCCCTTTCAAACCACTTAGAATACCTAACTTAACTTAAAATAGGTACAGTAGTCTTGGTAACACAGACGTTTTAATATTGGATAATCACCACCAAGATTTTGTGTCCCATAATTTCGTCGACATAGAACACAATGATGGTCGAAAATCTCAGTCCACTGAATTGCCTATAGTGGGTGCCATTTTTATACCTATATGATAATATTGATCATATGCATACAAAGAGGGTGTTTCTCCGGTACCTACCAAGGCAGTTTTCCCCACAAGTAAGATTGATAACCTGCGGGATGTATAACTGACGTATACTCTCCAGATACTTCAATTGCTTCGGATCCCACTCCCCCAGGTCTACTCTCTAGACATGGTAAGACAAGAGACTGCATGTTGTTCAGGGGTAAAACTGGCCGATCTGGAGACTTTAACGGGAAAAAATTCAATGAGGTAGCAGGCTGTGGGCTGTTAGACGCCAAAGAGCTTCCTTTATGAGACCCCCGATTCATAGGAGTAGACAAAACCTTGTAGAACGTTTTTAAAGAGGGTGTGATTTTCACTTTGGAAGAGAGGACTTTCTTCCCCCTACCTCTCCCTCTTCCGCCTACTATAGTGATGGTCTCCGTAGTAGCTTTCCCTTTGCCCTGCCTAGTAGATACCCTGACTTCCGCAACAGGAGGCGAGACCCGGGTCGGTGCTAGGGTAGCTAAACCTAATTCAGACTTAATAGCCCTAGTGCGCAGGGTATATCTGCACACATTAGGTAGTGAAATACCACTTTGCTGGGACTGCACCGCACCGCTCTCCATACAATGCTGGAGGCCCTCCTGCAGCACACCGATCCTAGGTGGACCCCCCCTGCCTACAAGGGATTCCACAGGAGGCAGCAGAAATAAAAAATGGAATCGAAGGATCCTCAAGGCAACAATCAGGATTCTTACCTTCGTCTCGGATAACAGAGACAAGTTCAGAAGTAAAAAGGATAGGACGCCCTACCTCACTCTGGCGTCCTACCACTCTCTCCCCACTCCAATCGCCGGTCTTCAGGCACACATAATCACTGGTGCTGACTCTTCCCGCAGTAGCCCGGACCTGCAAACAAGGGATGCCGCAACGCCTCCACTCTCGAGCCGCGCCCACCGACCGCTAGAGGGCCGGCACCAACGCCGTCGCTCTGCCTCGGGGATCCGGAACCATTCAGCGAATGTTCGCCGCCTCGCTGCACACAAAACGGGAGACCACCGATGAAGTCAGGGTAAGAAGGGGATAGGGGCGCCAAGGTAGGGGGGGAGAATCCATTAAAAATACATCAGAAAAGGCTCCCGGAGGGGACCTGTGCACACGCCCGAGGGAGCTTCGGCCTCGACCGTTCGTTTCCGGCCGCCATGTTCCCCGCCGGTCACGTCAGTTATACATCCCTCTGTTGGAACCGCCAATAGATTTTCGATATTGGAGGCCCAAGAGGACCAGCCGGGCTCTCCCCCCTCATCTGAATATGTAAATTCAACACCCCCAGTAGTAGTTTCTGCTGGGCCTGGGACTGGGTCATTAGCAGACATTCTATTGGCTCTTAAGGAGGATATAGGGAAGAGATTTACAGTCTCAGAGTCCAATCAAGCAGCGATCCATGCGAGCTGTTAGCCCATAAATTGGAAGAAGTTTCACTGAGAACAGATGTTTTAGAAACGGAGATTCCTAAAATCAAGGAGGCACTCCACTCCTCTACAATGGAAATGGCTAAATTAGTCAATCAAAATAGAGAACTAAAAGATGATTTGGAGCGCCTGGAGAACAATTCGAGAAAAAACAATCTAAGGCTGTTAAATGTGCCCGAAGATTTGGAAGGAGCAGATGTCAAGGGTTTCGTGATTTCTCTGTTAAAAGACACGGTTTTGAAGGACTTTCCGGAGTTAGATCTGGCGCACGATATTCAACGGGTCCATCGGGATCCGTTTAAGAGAAATCCTGCAAAACAGAAGCCAAGGAAAATCCTAGTAAATTTTCTCACGTACACTATAAAAGAAAAGATTTTATCCTTGGCTCTGAAAGAAGGTTTGATAAAAGCTAAATCTTCCTCCAATCCCTTCTCATTTACTATCAGGTCAGATATCTCACATATTACAGCATCAAAACAATGGGAGCTTGGTAAAAGAATGGAGATCTTAACCTCATTGGGGGCCAAGGCTCAATTAAGATTTCCAGCATCTTTGCGTATCATGTGGAACAACCACATGTACATCTTACGCTCAATAGAGGAAGTGGATGCTCTTATTGATAAAATAAGGAATGAGAGTGGGGTGTAGGGATGTAGGGGGGTTAATCAACTATGTGTAGGGCTCCTCGGGAGGGGGGGGTTGGTATTAAATAAAAAATAAAAATGTTTTCTATTGTCACGCCCGGGGGACTGAGGCCATATAGGCTATGCCTAGAGTAGGGGGGGTTCCCCGGAGGGGCGAGGGGGTTCCCCAGGGGGGTGAGGGGGTCGAGGGGTCACGAGGGCAGGGAGGGAGTCGGTCGGGGGGGGAGCACAAGTGGGGTTGCAGTGGGAAAAAACCAAAAAAATATCCTCAATCTCAACCTTAATTTTAAACTCAATTCAGTATTAAATCGTCGGTGTAAAGTTTTGGCATCAGGTGGAGGGAGCTGCCTCAATGTGTAGTGAAATAAGGTTTATCTCGTGGAATGTAAATGGGTTGAGATGTCCACGTAGACAAAGATTGGTTATGAAATATCTAGAACAATCACCTGCCCAAGTCTGTCTTCTCCAGGAAACACATTTAAGCCATTTAGAATGTCGGGTCATCTTTGCTAAATATCACTGGGTAGAATACTTTTGTTCTTCCGAGCAGGTAGCGCATAATAAAGGGGTGGCTATTTTGATTAAATCAGGGGCTGGATGTATTATTAAATCAACATCAACGGATCAGACTGGGAGATGGATTATAGCCTTGTTGGAGATTAGAGGTTTGGAGCTAACTGTTGCCTCCTTTTATGGCCCCAATGTTGATGATCCGACACACATTTGTAAATTGGAGTCTAAATTAACAGAAGCCACTTCTCCTATAATAATTGGCGGTGATTTTAATGTCCTTTTTGATCCATTAAGAGACAGATCAAACCATAGTCATATTGTTGAAGCTCCACGTATTCGTCGGGCCTTGGCTAATATGATACACGACCTAGGGCTTGCCGATGTTTGGAGGGCAAAGATGGGTGATAAACAGGGGTACACTTTTTTCAGTAAAAAAACATGGTCATTCATCCAGAATCAATTATGTTTTAGTTGATAGGTTGAGCCTGGAAAATGTACCTGCTATCTCCATCTTACCTAGTCTCTTATCAGATCATGCCCCCATCTTTTTTGTTTATCTTGGGAGGAGGTATCACCTCAGGCCTAGATGGACGTTAAAAAGGGCAATGCTGTCGGATGTTGAAATAATCAAGGCGCTTAAATTGTCCACTTTAGACTATTTTTCTGCAAATATTGGCTCAACAACTTTGGATTATGTTTGGGACGCTTTTAAAGCCCATTTGAGAGGTCAGTTACATAGCCTGATCTGTTCCAAAAATAGGGTGGAGGCTCAAGAATTGCGCAATCTGGATGAAAAAATTCTTAAGCTAGAGGATGAGAGGACTAAATGTACTCAAGGGCACTCTGAAAGGCTGACACAAGTTCTTAGCGACTTGGATCACGCTTCCCAAGATTACAGGGGCAGGCTAGATCAAAAGGTGAAGGCTCAGTGGGCGGCCCAAAATATGCAAAATTATGAGTATGGGGAAAAGGCGGGCGCCCTCTTGGCTTGGAAGGCAAGAGTAGACCGAGTTAAAAACAATATCAACTAACTAATAATCGATGAGAGCGGGGCTACATCATGTAGACTGGAGGATATGCAAACCCGCCTCCTTTCCCTATTTTCAGAGTTGTACAGTGAGGAGATCGCTCTTAGCTCAGAAACCATTCAAAAATGGTTGCGCAATAAAGCTCTACCTGAACTAACAGAAGGCAGCCGAGATAGTCTTGATGCTCCTATTACTGAGAGCGATATTAGATTATATCTAATTAAAAGTAAGAAGAATAAGGCTGCAGGAACTGATGCGCTTCCTAGCGAAGTCTACAAACTCCTCCAAGATGAGCTAGTACCGAGACTGTGTGAATTATTTAATTATGTCTACAGTCCGGAAGGTAAAGTTCCCAAGTCTTGGAAAGAGGCAACTATTGTACTTATTTTGAAGCCTGGGAGGGACCCCCTTAAAGCGGATTCTTATAGACCAATCTCCCTGCTAAATGCTGATTATAAGATCTTTATGAGTGTTCTCGCAGGGAGATTGGTTAAGTTGGCTCCGCAGTTGATCAACTCGGATCAAAAGGGCTTCATCCCGGGGAGGTATATTCAGGAGCAGACGCTCCAACTTATTGGTAATATAGATCTGGCGGTGGCCCGGTCGGAACCCTTGGCTGTAGTGGCACTCGATGCAGCCAAGGCTTTCGACAGAGTATGTTGGGTATACCTGTGGGAGGTACTTAAGACAATGGGCTTTGGGCATATTTTTATTCAGACCTTGATTAGTTGTTACCAGGGGCTTCTGCAGTAATCCTGTTAAATGGTATGCTAACAGCAAGTTTTAACATATATAGGGGAACAAGACAGGGTTGTCCCATCTCGCCCTTACTGTTCGACCTATATATAGAGCCCCTTGCCCAAGCATTAAGACTAGATGAACAGATCACCCCTTTTAGCTCCCATCAATATAGCAGTAAATTGGCCCTATATGCTGATGATCTGCTATTATATACCAATAACCCGGTGGAGGTAATACCAAGGGTCGAAGCCCTTTTAGAGGAATTTGGCTCATACTCCGGTTATTTAGTTAATCCCTCTAAAACAGAGGTGATGTGTTGGAACATCAATAATTGGGAGGGCAGACTGAGTAAAGAGTTTAGATATTTGGGAATCATCATAGTTAATGACTTAGATAATATACCTTTGATCAATCTAAAAAAGATGACTAAAGAGATAGACCACCTTTTTTCAAGATGGAAAAATCTCCCCCTGACGATATATGGTAGGGTGAATTTAGTCAAGATGGTCATCCTCCCCAAGCTGACATATTTGTTTAATACTATCCCCCTTGATTTCCCTAGCAAGGATATTGGCAAAATTCAGAGCAAAATAGGTAGTTTCATTTGGGCCAATAAGAGTGCTAGGCTGTCTTGGAAGAAGTTGAGACGTAAATTATTGAAAGGGGGTCTTGCTCTTCCGGATATAGCCTGGTATTCTATTGCCTTTCAATTTAAAAATGTACGGATGCCCCTGACTACAACAGATGAAACGAACTGGGGAAGGCTTCTGAGAGAAATGGCCATAGTCGAGGATGGTGGAGATTGTTTCCTTTATAAATTTGGGGCACCAAGGTTTTTTAAGAAGGTACGCCTGAAAGTCCTAAGAGCTGCTCTTAGTGTGTGGTATAAGGTCAGATGCAGATGGGGGATTGGTTATTATTCTGATTTTGCCCCGATTTGGGACTCCCCCGGGACTCCGGCTTGCTTGAAAGATAGCCTTGTGACACCAATAAAGAGGGCTGGTTTCTCGATATGGTCAGATCTTGTATCATCAGATGGTGTTTACCCCTGGGAAGTATTAAGATCTAAAATAGGAAGTACTTTTTCCAAATTCAAATATTTACAATTGGTTTCTTGGTGTTCAGCGGAGAAAGGGTCTATTAGTGGTGATTGGGAAATCGAGTGTATCCTTCAAAATTCAAATCCTAAAAAGAAGGAGGTCGCATATTGGTATAAGAAACTTCTAGATGCAGATGATGCGGAATATCCTCCACAATATGTGGCCTGGAACCAGTCCCCCCTAGACTCTTGCTCTGAAGACTTATTTGATTTATCATTGCAGATTTTATATAAATTTGTTAAACCCGCATCTTTAAAAAAGAATCATTTCTTTGTTATTAATAGATTATATTATACCCCTGTGAAGATAGCTAAATTTGCCCCTCTTTTCTCTTCTAAATGTCCAAGATGTGATTTCCCTAAAGCAGATAATATTCATAAATTTTTTGAATGTTCAAAATTAAGTACTTTCTGGATGAACGTGGAGCATGTTTTAGGCGGCATTTTTAAAGTTAAGATAATTGTGAATCTTACTATAGCGATCTTTGGCATTGATAATGATTCCATGAACATTTTACGGCCACTACAAAGAGGCCTGCTGTTATACTTAATCCTCATTGCCCGAAGGGAAATATGTACCCTTTGGAAAGACCCGCGGCCTCCATTATATGAAGATTGGCTGAAAGCTGCATTTGCTTTGGCACGTTTAGACCAGGGGAATTCAAAGGATAACAGCATTAATATTTGGTCGCATTTAATATCTTGGGGAAGTGAGTTGAGACTGGTTGATTGCCCCCGGGTCCTATGATTACACCAAGCTTTAAACAAAGAAGCTGGCCTGGTTATGCCGAAAGCCAATGCAGTCGCAGTAGCCGCGGGGCGCCCAGGTTGGAAGGATGGCTTCTTGCCAAAATTGCAGACGCTGAATGGTGAGATGAG
>CAWUFW010025171.1:0-48921 GCA_963921515.1 Calotriton arnoldi
ATGGATTGGCTAGATTCAGAAGATGCAAATGACTTGGACCTATCACTTTGGACACAAGGGACAGTATCTGCCTCTCCAGCACATATATATTGCTGGCTGTTCCACTGAGAGCTCACTTGCCTGCACTACATGCTCCAGGACGACATCTGCCACTGCACTGCTGCTGTCTCTGCCCCTCTGGACCCTGCAATGGCACGTACTGTGGAGAGAGCCCCAGCCTTCAGCCTTGAAGAGAACCAGGCCCTGCTGGACAGCCTACTTCCACAGTACAGCAAGCTGTATGGGATACCAGGGGAGCAGGTGAGTGTTCTGTGCACTGCCTTTCTGAATGTGCATTTTGTGTGACTAGCAAGGCTGGAAGTCTGCACGCCACTGGCTAGCAGGCTCACTGAGTAGTTGTCACCCCCCATAGTGTGTAGTGACTTGCACTGGACAGGTATGGTGCAGTGACAGTGCATTTGAACATGGTTTTACTTCCCATGCAATGATACCATGTAGTGACGTCTGGCAAACTGTCCATGGGCAGCTTTGCACTGCCTGTGTACATCATGTGCCCCTGTGATTGAGACATGTATATACAACTGTGTCATGCACGGATATGTTGCATGTGTGGTAATGGCCTTTTCACTTTGTCATCCTGACAGGTTAATGCCCATCGGAAGCAGGAGATCTGGAAGGACATCGTCCGGGCCGTCCGGTCCGTGGGGGTCTACAAGCGCCGGATCCGCAACTGCCAGAAGAGGTGGCAGGACCTTCGGGGCTGGACCCGGAGGATTGCACGGGTCCAGCTGAAGCTGTCGCCTCCTCGCAGGAGGGGCGGAACACGGACCCTGACCCCCACATGCTCCAGATCCTGGCGGTGGTGTTTCCAGACCTGGATGGGCAGCTGAAGGCCAGACAGCAGCAAGGAGGGGGTGAGTCAAAGACTGCACTGTGAACTCTGTATTACATGCTTTGTGCCCTCCTCTGGCCTGGTTCAACTGCCACAGTGCAGCAGTCATGTTGTCCAGGAGCCATGTCCCTCTATTGTGCACTGCCCACTGCTCATCTGATACCCAGGTGTGGCCCTTACATTCAGGGAATTGTGTCACTTGGGACTGTGTCCTTGCAGTTTGCTTCACTAAAGGTGGGGGACAGCATCTGTTTCCCTAACTCTGTTGTGGGCATCATGGGTTGGTCCATTGTTCACACAACGCCTGTGTTTGGACATGTGATCTGCGTGTTGCTTTGATATGCGGTCCACTTGCTGAGCTGAGCCACCACATGTGCCTGGGGTATGTGGCACACGCCCATGCAGCGGGTGGGAACAATGTTTGGGCCCCAGGAGTGTGCAGATTATGTGTGTCACACATACATAGCCAGCTATCCACTGTCCAGGGCACATCCCTCATTCATGTGGAGCAGGACAGTCATGCCTACTCCTGGCCTTGCAATGCACTCTGTACTCCCACTCCCGTGTATCAGCTGACACATTGTGCACAGTGATTTGACCCCTCAGGTGTCTGCCTCTGTGTCAGTGTGCTGTGGATTAGTTGCCAGGACTGCTGGGGTGTTTCTTGGTAGGGGCTCAGCATGCCCCTGGAGATGTGACCATAGGAGACGATACTTGTGTGTCACATAGGTGTTTGATCAGCTGCGCGTGCAGACTGGGGTATGCGAATGTGAAGTTCAGGCAGCTGTTCCCCATTCACAGCAAATTGTGAGGGGCTCAGGTTCAGAGGGTAGTGTCACAGGTCTCCCATATGTCCAATAGGTATGACCTGGACAGATGAGGGTTAAGATGATGTGTTGTGTGGGGGATGTACATGTGCACTTGTGCAGCTCCAGGACTTGCATTCCCCATGACCTACTATTGTGACACAGTGCATAGTGTTGTTGTCTGGCTGCCAAGTCATACATCACTGAGACAGTGATGTATGACTTAGCAGTCATGCCTCTGCCATGGCATGTGTCAACTTATTGGTGGTCCTGCAGGGGAGTGACATGTGCTACATGCACACCATTGTGGCGATGGCTATCAGGACATGGGTGCATCATGGTGTCTGTCGCTGGTATGCATCACATGCATTTCCTATTTGACTCTGGGCATCCCTTTCATCCGGAAACCTGTACTGACTCAGTGGCAAGAGCTGTGATGTGTGCATGTCCACATGCCACACCGTGTCCTCTGCACTGTCCAACTACTGTGTACTTGGTGCATGTGTCCACACTGGGGTGTTGCAATCCAACAGACACCAGACAGATGGGTGCAAGGCCATGTGGGATGTGAGTGCCATGCTTGGCATCAGACTGACAATTGGCTTCTCCTGTTCAGTTAGGGCACTTTTAGCAATGTACAACTAATGATGCCAGGGCTTGCTCTGTAATGTGCTGTGCTCACAGTGGTGTGTGCGTTTGGTGCAGGTGACTGATGTCTGTCTGTTTCCCCATTGTTTGCAGATACATCCACGGCCACGGAAGGGGACAGCTCCACGGACCAGGAGGAGCCAGAGAGCCAGACTGGGTCAGCAGCCGAGCAGTGGTCGGAGGGACCCAGTGGCACGGAGGGCGAGGGGAGCCACACCGAGGAGTCCTCAGCACCATCCACCTCAGCTGAGGACCAGAGCAACTCAGAGGATGACTCCCTTGTGGAGGCGGGTGTCAGCAGCCACCACACCCCAGCTAGTGTTGCTGTCCCCGCCACCACCAGCACCACCACCGCCCTCCCATCGGCTCCCATTCCCCAGGTCCGTGGAGGCTCCCATGTTCGGGAGCGTGTCTCCTTTGGCCCAGGCACCGCACCCCCTGCCCCTGTGTCCCCTGCTGCCCTGAGTGAGGAGTCTGTGTACCTCCTTCGCCAGCTCCATGTAGGGCAGACAGCCATGCTGAGTGTCCTCCATGCGCACACCGCACTGTTGACTCAGCTGGTGTCGTTCATGGAGGGCATCTCATCGGGCATGTCTGACCTACAGAGGGGCAACAGGTCCATGGACTCCTCCCTGACGGCAGCAGTGTCCCTCCTCAGACAGTCCCTCACCCTCCTGCCTCTGCTCCATCCACACTCCCCAGCACCTTACCCGTCCCAAGCACACACACACCGGCACAGGCACACACCAGCACACACACGTCCAGCACACAGACACACACGCCACAAACTAAACGCACACGCACGCACAGTCAGGGGACTGAAACCAGACTCACAGGGGATGGGGCCCTGGTACACACACACGCATCCATGGGCACTGCGCAGTCCTCAGTTGCCTCTCCCTCCAAAGCACCCTCCCTTGCCTCACCTGCAACCCCAAAGACCCAGCACCTCTTCCTCAGTGACCTCGGCCTCTTCCCCTCCGATCCAGCTGCCCCAGCATCCAGGGGGAAGAGGAAGCCCCCCTACACGGAGCAGAGTGCCCCTCGCCCCCGGACACCCTCCCCCAGGCGCAGACAGACTGAGGCCCCCACCCGCAAGTCCCCCGGAATGCTGAGAGCAAGACCCCGCCGCCGCCCTGCAGCTCAAGCACCAGGTCTCCTTCCTCCATCCCTCAGGCCCCCACTCCACAGGTGCCCCCACCACACCCTGCCCCAGGTTCCCCCACCCACAGATATACCATCCCCAAGAGGCTCCGGCCTTCTCCCCCTGCCACTTGCTCTCCCGGCACCACACCCCTGCTGCGCTTGTCTGTGCCACTGATGTGGTGAGGGTGTCCTCCCCTCTGTCCAGCCCACCTTGCCTGTTCCCCATTCTCCTCCCCTGGTGGTAGGCACTGCAGTGGAGTCCACTACCACCCTGTCTGACTTGGGCACTGCAGTGGCGGACCTGTCCACTCCATCTGCAGGGTCCACTGCAGTCGTGCCGGCACCCACAACATCTGAGCCATGCCCCCCAGTTGTGCCGGCACACACCATGTCAGACACCTCCACTGCAGTTGTCAGTGGCTCTCCAGCACCCACCACCCCTTCCCTGCTTCCTCCTGGTGAGCCCTGATCCTGTCCCTGCGGTGCCTGGCCTACCCCCCGGTTGCCCCTCCTAGTGGATTGTCCCTGGTTTTGTGCAGGCATGTGTAGGGTGGCATCTGCCACTGTCACCCACTTGTGACTTTGTTGATGGACTGGCCATTGGCCTTTGTTTATGTTCTACCGGACTTCTACTTTTAATGCCACATATGCTGAATAAAGCAACTTTCTGTTCTCTAGTGCTTTTGCTTCTGATGTACATGATGTTGATGATGCTAACCATGCCCTTGCTGCAGTGATGGTGATATTTGGTCTCATGATAATGAAGTGTTACTGTGCAGGAACCCATGTGGTCCAGGGGGAATGTGTCCTATCCTGTGGTGTATCCATGTCATCCATAGCAGCATCTGAGGGTGTCATGAGTTCAGTATTTGGCAATGGGATTTCCTACTTAGATTGGCTATTTCACATCTGTGGCTTCCACCCTGCACATCTGTTGTGCCTGCCATTGTTCAATTCGTCTACTTCCCTGACCGTGTGGCCATCTCCACTGGACATGCAGGTTTGGGCATCAATGGGGAAGGACTCATCTGTGTTGTCAGTGCAACATTGCTATACAAGTGTGTTGGATCTGTGCTGATGATTCCGTTGGCACTTCCATGACCAGGCTGATGTGACGGGAGCCCTCATTTGGTGCTAATTGTTGATTGTGTGACCAAGTGCTCAGCTGACATGGTGGGGCCCTACTGAGGCAACATATGGCACAGCTTTCCTCACACAGGAGTGGAGTCCCCTCATGGCAGTGTGTACTCCTGTGACATTGCCTGCGCCCAAGGTGTGTGTTGTATGTGCATGTCTGTGTGTTCACTTCCGTTTAGCTGTGCATGCTGTGATCCCTAGTGTTGTACCTGTTTGTGATGCTAGCTGAGTTGAGCTATGTTCCCCAAAGTCTTCTCCCTGGGTTCTCTGTGATGTGGGTGCATGGCACATTACTGGTCATCAGGGTGTCACCCATAGGTGTGCTTGCTGTCAGGGCTGAGTTTGTGTGCAGACGCAGATGGGTCACAGTCAGGTTTCCCCTTGGCACTTGTTGTTTGCCCCTGTCATGTGATTTCCAGTTTGTGTTATCTTTCAGTGATTGTGACACGTTGTGTGTGTGACTGCTGGCACTCCTCAGGGTCCGGGCTGCAATGTTGGTTGTTGTCTATGTGTGTTCTTTGTGGGTGACCTTGGCTTCTTCATTGGTGTGTGACTGTGGCTGTGATCCCATTGGTTGGTGTGGTATTGCCGTCATGTCCATGTACGGCGTAGTGTGCAGTGTGTCAGACATTCAGGAGTCTTGTTGAGTGTCCATGTGTGATGTGTTTCTGCACCTTGGTTCCCACCCACCACCCTGGAATAGTCATGGGTGCATGTGCAATGTCACCAGTGCATGTGTGCTTCACTGCTGCACATTGTTGGAGGTCGAGGGGTGTGGTGTTGAGTGTGTGCAGATGAGAGTTGTTGCCCGGCTAGGCCCCTGCCTCCATGTTGGCCTTGGCTTACTGGCCATGCTGTTTGATTTGTGCTTGTGTAGGTGTGATGGTAGTTAGTTGCTCAGTACACATGACTGTGGTTCACAGTGTGAACCACATTTAGCTTTGTCATCACAGTGGGATTGTAATGCAGCCCAGGGTCACCACATTGTGGGGGCCCTGGGAGTGGTGCTGTGGTGTGTCTGTGTCTTGCTGTGTCAGTTGCTGTCCCTACGTGCCTGTGTGACATGTGTGATTTGTGCTCCCTCTCATCTGACAATGCCTGCTTGCCCACATAGGGGATTTGGATCCATGAGTTACCTTTGTGTGGCACTGTATGCACATCTGTATGATTGGTATTCAGGTCTCCTCATGTGTTGTGTGGTTGCCTGGGGACACTGGCACCCCCTCACCTGTTGTGTATGATGTGCAGTGTGGGTCTGCCTGTTTGTGTTTGTGCATCTGCACCACTGCATTGGCATATCTTGGGTGTGCCATTGGCTGTATGTAGTTTGGTGGGTTTCCCCTGCTGTCCCTGGGACTCCTAGGTCATCGGTCAGCACAATGATCATGGTTTGTGTGTCCCATTGCTGCCATGGTATGGTATCTGTTCACCTCACATCTGCAGTCTCCACAGGGTATCTGCATGTGTGTACCCATTGGTGCAAATATGTGGGTCTGCATTCTGATGGTCACTTCTGTCATTGTGTCATTGATGATTGTTGACGGTGTCAGCCCCCATGGGTGTTGTTTGTCTGCACATGGCCAAAGTTATGTCTTATTTGCACTGCAGGATTTGGCTCCCCCAATTTATGTTGCAATGGGACACATACACTACTTTGCCACTGATGTGTTTGTTGTTCTGTGACCAGGAATCATCCATGCAGTTTGGCAGTTGCACCTCTTTCTTTGTCAACACTTACCTTTTGGTCACTGTGATGATGGGGGTTTGGACCCCATTGCCACAATGTTCGAAATGTGCTTTAGCTATGGACCCCACACTTACATTTTGGTCACTGTGATGATGGGGGTTTGGACCCCATTGCCACAATGTTCAAAATGTGCTTCAGCTATGGACCCCACACTTACCTTTTGGTCACTGTGATGATGGGGGTTTGGACCCCATTGCCACATTGTTCAAATTGTGCTTCAGCTATGGACCCCACACTTACATTTTGGTCACTGTGATGATGGGGGTTTGGACCCCATTGCCACATTGTTCTAAATGTGCTTCAGCTATGGACCCCACACTTACATTTTGGTCACTGTGATGATGGGGGTTTGGACCCCATTGCCACATTGTTCAAAGTGTGCTTCAGCTATGGACCCCACACTTACATTTTGGTCACTGTGATGATGGGGGTTTGGACCCCATTGCCACAATGGTCATGGCCTGCTTGCATTGTGTGTGCCACACACATATATGTGTGGCACATGTGCTAGGGGGTCACATTGTATGTTCAAAGTCATGTTCGGTGTTGTAGGCATTTGACACAGTCTACACACGCTTGTCATGGTGTTGGGGGGATGTCTTCTTCTTGCATTCCCTAGGTTGTGGTGTGCTGGTTGTGTCATGCATTGTCCATCCTATGAGTGGGGGTGGTAGAAGTGGTAGGCATCCAGCCCCCCTGGGTGAGGGTGGTAGTAGTGGTAGGCATCCAGCCCCCCTGGGTGAGGGTGGTAGTGGTGGTAGGCATCCTGCCCCCCTGGCTAAGGGTGGTGGTAGGCATCCAGCCCCCTGGGTGAGGGTGGTAGTGGTGGTAGGCATCCTGCCCCCCCTGGGTGAGGGTGGTAGTAGTGGTAGGCATCCTGCCCCCCTGGCTAAGGGTAGTAGTAGTGGTAGGCATCCTGCCCCCCTGGGTGAGGGTGGTAGTAGTGGTAGGCATCCAGCCCCCTGGGTGAGGGTGGTAGTAGTGGTAGGCATCCTGCCCCCCTGGGTGAGGGTGGTAGTAGTGGTAGGCATCCTGCCCCCCTGGCTGAGGGTGGTAGTAGTGGTAGGCATCCTGCCCCCCTGGGTGAGGGTGGTAGTAGTGGTAGGCATCCTGCCCCCCTGGGTGAGGGTGGTAGTAGTGGTAGGCATCCTGCCCCCCTGGGTGAGGGTGGTAGTAGTGGTAGGCATCCTGCCCCCCTGGCTAAGGGTGGTAGTAGTGGTAGGCATCCTGCCCCCCTGGGTGAGGGTGGTAGTAGTGGTAGGCATCCAGCCCCCTGGGTGAGGGTGGTAGTAGTGGTAGGCATCCTGCCCCCCTGGGTGAGGGTGGTAGTAGTGGTAGGCATCCTGCCCCCCTGGCTAAGGGTGGTAGTAGTGGTAGGCATCCTGCCCCCCCTGGGTAAGGGTGGTAGTAGTGGTAGGCATCCTGCCCCCCTGGGTGAGGGTGGTAGTAGTGGTAGGCATCCTGCCCCCCCTGGGTGAGGGTGGTAGTAGTGGTAGGCATCCTGCCCCCTGGCTAAGGGTGGTAGTAGTGGTAGGCATCCTGCCCCCCTGGGTGAGGGTGGTAGTAGTGGTAGGCATCCTGCCCCCTGGCTGAGGGTGGTAGTAGTGGTAAGCATCCAGCCCCCCCTGGCTGAGGGTGGTAGTAGTGGTAGGCATCCAGCCCCCCCTGGGTGAGGGTGGTAGTAGTGGTAGACATCCTGCCCCCACTGGGTGAGGGTGGTAGTAGTGGTAGGCATCCTGCCCCCCTGGCTAAGGGTGGTAGTAGTGGTAGGCATCCTGCCCCCCCTGGGTGAGGGTGGTAGTAGTGGTAGGCATCCTGCACCCCCTGGGTGAGGGTGGTAGTAGTGGTAGGCATCCAGCCCCCCATGGGTGAGGGTGGTAGTAGTGGTAGGCATCCAGCCCCACCTGGGTGAGGGTGGTAGTAGTGGTAGGCATCCAGCCCCCCTGGCTAAGGGTGGTAGTAGTGGTAGGCATCCAGCCCCCCCTGGGTGAGGGTGGTAGTAGTGGTAGGCATCCAGCCCCCCCTGGGTAGGGGTGGTGGTGCGCATTCAGGCCCCTGTGTGCATATGTGGCATTGGTGATGGGCATCCCGCCCCTATGGTGCTGCTGTTGCTGGTGTAAGTATATTCTGCATCCCTCTGTGTGTGTGTGATGTGTCGTGTACGTGTTGTATGTGTTTTGTGGTTGGTGTCTGGCTTACCTTCTGCGCCGTACGCGTCCGTGCCTGTTCCGGTAGTAAATGTAGACTATTGGTATGATCGGGACGAAGGGATTCATGGTTGGTTCGTGTCGTTCGTCCTTCTCGTTGCTTTGCGTCGTCCTCGTTGCTTCGCCTCGTCCTCGTCGCTTCTCCTCGTCCTCGCCGCTCGCGTCGTCCTCGTCGCTGCCGTGTTCGCCTCGGAGCCGTGGATCGTGGTTGTGGCGCGAATCGGAGCTTATGTGCGCCTCTCCCGGATGCTTTGACGTGCCGTGCGTAGCGACGGGTTCGGCGCGTACGGAAAGCGCATCGTACTCGCTCGGCCGGACGGAGCTGCATTTTGGCTTCCGTGCGACTCGATTCAGCGTTTCCGGATTCGCCTCGGTCGGGGAACAGGACCTGGTTTGGGTGAGTACGGCTCGGCCGGATTCTTTGCTGTTGTGCGCATCGTACTTACTCGTTCGGTGTGCTGTACGGATCGGTCGGGAAACAGGCTTTCGCATGGCTTTTTTCCCGACCGAATGGTGTTGGGTACGCCTCCGACCGGGATCGGAATCGGCCCCACTGTGTTTAATTCTGGGCCGCCAAATTCCAGCAATATGAAAACGATTACAACAAAGAACAAGAACATGGATAAAACTCAATTTTCTCCCCAAACTGCAAGAACCCAGCAGAGATTCCTCAATCTACCACCCAAGGCATACCATTGTTCTTAAAAAATCCAGAGCTGAGGGAGGGGGCTAAAGAGGGTTGGGGAGACCTGAAAATAAGGCAGTGTATTGGTTTACCAAACACTGCTATTATAACTCAAATATCTTGGCCCAAAATATCATCATGGTAGAAAGAGTATCCTGGGTGGGGAAAATGCCAAAAGTTTGTCAAGGAGACTGTGTTGTCGTTTCTTTTTGAAATCCAGAAATGGTCAGATCTTTGTTTGAGGAGTTATATAGTAGAGGGATAATGTTAATAAAGTCTCAGAAAGAGGTCATTACTCCAGCCCCTTTAGGCTTCTTTTATAAACCAGGCATGGAACACCTAAGTCATCCCTTAAATAGATTAGCACTGGCAGACAGGTTGATATCAACTACTTTGTCAAATAGATTTTTACCGCTCAGAAGATGCAGTGATTTAGACTGACTACAGCATGTTACCAAATATAATCCTCCCTCTATTAAAACAAATCAAGTTTTAAAACAAACCAAAAATTTAACATTTAAGACCTTGACGTTGGTAACATGGAATATTGCAGGTATTAATAAGAGATTGAGTGATGAAGCCGGGTTGGATTTTTTAAGTAAATGTCAAATCATCTGTATGCAAGACATTTGGCACACGATACCCTTCCATATTGATGGCTTCACAACAATTGATATGCAAGCAACCCCCTCTCGAAGTGGAAGGGCTAAAGGGGGTTTGGCAGTCCTAGTTTCCATCACATGCCCACTGACTTTTATGAAAGCTTACACTGATTCACCTTATTTTCAATTCCTGTGGTTTTTATCTGCGGATAACCAGTGTTTCGTAATAATCAATTTCTTAAAACAATGTATTTGATAATACTAGAAACCAAGTTATATTGGACCTTGAGAAGGAACTTGATTTATTTAAAAAAAATCATAGAAGCGATTCTTTCCTGATTTGGGCTGGGGATTTTAATAGCAAGAAATGTGGAATTTTAGACGGAAAATTTTGTGGATACGGTGACGAGTTTGGTGAAAGTTACTCCCATTTTCCACATAACATTTATGGTGATACTGTAAATGGGGCTTTGTATAAATATAACTTAGAACTATTGGACCAGTTTATTCCGGAGGGACAACCTCAGCTATTAACCTATGAAGGTCAGGATCAGGGCTCAATTATTGATCACATACTAATCTCTGTATCCGGGAGGGATCAAATAGTGAGAATGGAGGTACTAAAAACTTGTTTTAGTGACCATCACCCCTATTCCTAACTGTTAAATTAAATGAGATTCTCCAGAAAGGGCCTTGTTTAGCACCTTTCATATCAACGCAAGGAGGAAATGGTATCACCATTAAGTGGTCTGGAGTGAGTCCTAATGATTTCGTGGATAAATTAAAGTATGATTGTAAAAACTAAATGGAGATTTGTGTTAAAGCAGACTCCACTGACCACCATATTATTGGGGCTTTCAGCAATATTACTTCTGTGATATCAGGGGGCTTGAAAAGTAAGAGTAAAAAGAACATACAGAAGAAAGTTAGTTGGTTTAACCCTCAATGTACAAAGGCCAACAAATCTTTAAAAAAAGCCCTAAAAACTAGGCCCAGAGATAGCGTACTTATTAGTACCCAGAGGAGGATATACAAAGAGTCCATTATAAAAAGGAAAAGGGATATTCAAGACTACGCCTGGGAAAAACTTAACCAGGCTGCAAACACAAAGGATACTTCCTTATTCTGGAAAACGATTAACCACCCTTATTTTAAAGATCACACTGCAGCTAAAATTGAAAGTCTGGTACAGCCGTCAGAGTGGGTAAGCTATTTTAGCCAGGTTTTCAACCCAGCAGATGAACATCCTACCTTGCCAGAAAATACAAACTCAAATGGTATCCTGACACCCCTAGAAAGTACAGATTTTATTACCAGGAGAGGTGTGGTGCAGTGGCCAGGGCAGCTGACTTCGGAGCACAGGGCTCACGGTTTGATCTCTGGCTCTGGCGGCAGCTCAGCTCAGCACCATGTGACTCTGGGCAATAGCTCATTTAATTTCCATGATGGCCCCCAACGCCTTGAGACCCGTAAGAGTGAGTAGTTTGTGCTTTACAAATACGGATTTTTACCATTGAACCCCCTAATCTAGCTTTTATTACTCTGGAGGAGGTCGTACTGGCCCTGGAGAGATGTATAAATGGAAAGGCTCCAGGCCCTGACAGGGTGCCGATAGATATTTTTAAAACTGATACAGATCTTTGGGTCCCACTTTTACAAAATGTATTTAATACTATATCGCGTGGCCTGGTGCCAAGAACTTGGACAGATAGCATCATCGTCCCAATTTTTTAAAAAGGCAACAGAAGTAATGCTGAATGTTATCGCCCTATCTCCCTCCTCGACACAACCTCTAAATTGATGGGCAGAATCCTCCTGGAGAGGTTGGAAACATGGGCAGACGAAAATAAAATCCTCACTGAATCCCAGTACGGTTTTAGAAGAGAGATAGGGACAATCGAACAGTGCGTAAATTTACATCTTATAATCAGCAAATATACACATGTTAAAAAGGGTCATTTACATCTTTGTTTCGTCGATCTTACTAGTGCCTTCGACTTGGTAAACCATGCGAAGCTATGGCAAACATTGACTCGCATGGGAGCACCCAATGACATCATTGTATATCTCTCACAAATATACAGTCGTTTGAGCACTAGAGCTCGTTATGGAACAGAAGGAGAATGCACAACTACCTTCCGGGTAACATGGAGAATCAGGCAGGGTTGTGTACTTACCCCACTCCTTTTTTCCTTATATAGCAATGGAGTAGACAAAACTTTTCAAAACCTAAAGGCTGATTTCCCAAGAGCAGGCAATCGTGATATACCCAGTTTGCTGTATGCGGACGACGCAGTTCTTTTATCAAGAACTGCAAATGGGCTGCAAACTCTAATTGAGAAATTCGCTGACTATATGCAGGAGAAGGACTTGATTTTGAATTTGAAAAAGACCTTCACGATGGTGTGTGGGAGGGGAAAAACAAAGACTAGGACCCACCACATAAATAGTGTCCCTATTGCAGCAACAAACTCTTTTGTCCATTTAGGCTTAACATTTACAGCAAATGGACATTGGGGAGCCCATATTGAACATTGCAAATAAAAATTTCCCCGGATAATAGAAGCAATTTTTAAATTTTCAAAGAAAATGGGTTATAAACCCATCAGGGAAATTATGACATTGTATAAAAGTAAGTGTCTATCTGGAACATGTTATGGTGCTGCGCTATGGGGAGCAACAATCCATTCCATCTTTCTGACCCAAGAAAATAATTTTCTACGGAGATTGTTAGCTGTGCCAAAATCTACCCCTACATATAGCATACATAAAGAGTTGGGTGCTCCGTATATTAAGGATTTTATTAGCCTGGCAAGCCTAAATACTGGTATGGAATATGGAGTAAGGAGGGCACAAAATTCACCCAGGACATTATTAAGGATTGCCTTGCACTAGAACACAGGGGAAAAGATTCTGTGGTTGATGTATATTAACAATCTTTTAAATGAATGTGCTGAAAATGTTGTTTTTAACAATCCCCCTCAAATACTCGAGTATAATAAAAAGGATGTGAAAACTGCAATTATAGAATCTCGGAGCAGGCAAAGGGAAGTCTAGGCTATTTCAAAACATACGATTAAGGCACACAATGATAGGACACTGGGGACAGGGATTCAACATTATTTAATCCAGGTTACAAACACAAGACACAGATTTTATCTCACTAGATTAAGAATGAAAATAGCCCATTTTTTAATTGTGTTTCCATCCATGGGGAATTGGACAGGAAACCTTCCAAGTGTCCTTGTGATGGAAAGTCAGACCAGACAACCTTGCATTTTATTTTATTCTGTGGCTTTTATACAGATGTAAGGAAAAGTTTATTACGGCCACTGTTTTTAAAGGAGAGACTGTTCACATACAAAACTGCTTTTGAGAATATTTGTAATTTTGCAAATATTAGAGTCTGTAATGCAGTAGCGATTTATATCCAGAAGGCGATTAGAATTAGGAAAAATAATTCACACCTTGATGCCCTTATATATGAAGATGATAGAATGTATACTGATAATTGAAAATTATCGGACACGAGTTATGCTTTAGATTGTATATCTTGCACATGACACTTTATGTATAATGTTCATTGGGCTTGCCACTGGAACTCACATGCACTTTATTGTACTCCCCCATGATGAAATGTGAAAATGTCTTGTTTTTAGGATGCTTTTAAGGTTGTATATCTTGCACATGACACTTTATGTACAATGTCTATTGTGCTTATAACTGGAACCTAAATGCACTTTATCGTACTCCCCTGCGATGAACTGTGAAAGTGCTTTTTGTTTTTAGGATGCTTTCATGGTTGTATCTTTTAACCGAATAAAGCTTGTTTTGACTTTGACTTGACTTGAATGACATTCTTTTAAAATGTTCTGCTCTGAGTAATTTATGCCCCAGCTCGCAGAGATATTGTCCCTCACATAAGAAACTATTGAAAACCATAGATGCTATTGAAATCTGAATCTTGTTGTCCAAAAGAGCGGGCTGATAATACATTTCTTAAAGGAAGATTTTAAAAAAGAAATAAAATTAGTGAGAGATTAGACATTTTAATTAACGCTACGCTTCCAATCAGTGATAATTGCAAAAAATCCACCTCTCAAGCAATGCTTTAATCTTATTAAATGTTGCACCATAATTCAATTGGAAAAGTTGGGAAAAATTACTAGTAAAGTAGATTCCTAGATAACGGATGGGGTGCTGAGGAATGGACTGTAGGCTAGAAGGGAGATCCATATTTGATGCATTAAACAATATAAGTTCAGTTTTTGGCTTTGCTCGTTTTGTAGTCCCATACGCCCATCAACCCTGCAGTTTCATTCAGAACTCTCTGTATATTCAAGCTATTGGCTCTCAAATATAAAATGATGTTATCGGAAAATAACTTGATTTTAGACATCCCTGCTATAGATGTCAATATTGCTCCATTATTCTGAATCCTAATTGCCAGACGTTCTATAAAAAAGGTAAAAAGGAACAGGGACAGAGGACACCCCTGCCGGGTGCCTCGATTAATCTTCACAAATCCCAGCTACCTTGGAGTTTACAATAATCTTTGCCTCTGCCCCATCATAAAGGTTCTTAAACATGTTTGAAAATTGAGCTGGAAATCAAAATTTCTCTAAGATATAGAATAGCACTTGCCAATTTACTAAATCAAACGCCTTTATAGCGTACATCATTAAAAATGCAGTTTTTTGTTTATTTACTGAAAAATAGTCCATTGCTTGTGTCAGAAAATGCATATTTGCAGACCTTGATCTTTTAGGAAGAAACTCATTCTGGTCTTTCTGTATCATCAGTTCATCCCTTAAGACAACCCGCCCTGCCCAAATTTTCATAAAGAGCTTATAGTTTGTAGTTAGCAAAGTTATTGGGCGATACATGTTGGCATTAGCAGACTTTTTGTCTTTTTTTAAGAGAGCTAATAATTATGAACTCTTTAAAAGAGTTTGGGATTTCTATCCCCTCACTAATTTCATTAAACAAAACTGTTAAAAAGGGAGAAGATCCTTCACAAAAATCATACAAACTTCAGTAGGAATGCCATAGCTAAAATTAGATTTCGAGTTTGCCATATTTTTAAGGGCATTGGACACCTTGGACAGGTCAATTTTCTTAACCAAATCACTTTTTTCAGAGCTAGGAAGTTGGGGTAGCCGGAGTTTAGGGAAATATTCTATGAGCCTTCTTCGGGGAACCACCTCAGCTTCTTCATAAATGCTCCTATAATGCCAAAGGAACACCTCAGCTATCACCACATCCTCCAGTTTCATAGCACAGGTAGCAGGAATCTTGGTTTCATCTATCACCTGCTTGTTCTTTTTGATTTTTGTTGACCAAGCTAGATATTTTCCTATCTGTTGATTTTCCTCATATAACTTCTGCTGGAAGGCTTTATCACCCGAAATTTCTTCTACTAAGAAGAAATCCTTAAGATCTTGTTTTGCCTTTTACAGCTGTTTCTTTTTTCTAGGTGCTGTACTAGGGTTATTGGTCTACTCTTAGTCCCCATATATTTTTCATGGTGTTATGAACTGCTAATTGGAGTGCCTGTATTTTACAGAGACATGTCCTATTTTGCATGGCCTTATAAACTATCATCTGTCTCCTGCAAGTGGCCTTAATTGCTTCCCAACCATGAAATCCGAGGCAGTGGTACAATTTATCTCCAAATTTCTTTATTTGAAGACCCTTAAGTCCTCCAGCCAAATCTGATCTAAAAGCAACGATTTATCGAGCTGCCATCTTGGTCTCGTTTTTAGTAGTGTATCCAATATCACGTGAAGGGAAATTATAGAATGGTCAGAAAATTAATTTGCCAGAATCTCCACAGAGCCCCATTTCATTGAGCCTGTAATAAGAAAGAAATCTAATTGAGAGTCTGAGCCAAATCTATGCAAGTGGCAAGTATACTGCAGGGATTCAGGGTAATCCACCCACTAAGGTCGACTAACACAAAGTCCTTTTTCTTTATTTTCACTAGCTTGACTGTCTTGGGATTCAGCTGTTTTTTGGCCTTGCTTGAGGTATCCTTCCTTAAATCTTGTATAAATTTAAAATCTTCGCCCATCACTAATGACCGAAGTTAACAACCCTATCTTTGACTAGAGCCGTCACACAAATCCAGCTATCATTAATATCCCTTGCTATTTTCTTTACCTACCACTCAACCGAGTTTGAAAATAAAATTGCAGCGTCCCTCATTGCCACACATGCTGAGGCAAAGTATGCTAATGAGAACCTTCCCGGTAACCGCGCTTTGGGGGCATTACTCTTGAATTGAATTTCCAGTAGATATACTACATCAGGACTAAATGAAGACAACCTTTTCAGCAATGCACCACATTTACGTGTATTCCCCAGCTTATTCACATTGAAAGTAATAACTTTAATGAACTTCAACATTTAATCTTTTGGCCACCAAATCTTCAGATAACCAAGACCTTTACATTTATTTCCTCCCTGCTGCTTTCTAGTCATGGTTAAACTCAAACAAAGTCCTCTCTTTTATCGTGCTCTTTTCAATTGCTCGCACTTCCCCCCACTGCCACCACATCCACCTCCTACCACACACTTGTATCTGGGGATTGTCCACCCCCACCCCAAGGCTCTAAACCCTCAACTGATGCCTTGGTGCTACACCTGGCATTTCTCGTGGGAACCCCCCCCCCGCATAGTTGATAATGGAGACTGCTCACTCTCTCATCTACCCCATGGATCATATTTCAAAAGCACAATCCTACATTTTTGAGATCTTAGAAAGAAGAGTCTGAGCCTCTTCAACCAACAAAAACAAATGAAATTGGCTTATAACAAGGACCTTCAGCTTAGACTGCTAGACTAACGAGGCTTGCACCTCTAAAAGATTAAATTCTCTGGCCTGTCCTTGGAAAGATTTTCAACATCGGACAGCCGTGATTGATAGATCGAGAACACTCTTGTGTGAACATTGTCTACAATGGTGAAAGATTGCTTGTGGATCGCTGCAGTCAAGATCTGCTATTTGATGCAAAAAATCTGCGAAATTAACCGGGATTGTTCGTGGATACTTCATGCACACTGGTTGATGGGCTGGAACTCTATGCACTCTCATGACTGTCAAATCCTCTGGCACCTCTGATAAAATATTTTTCTGATCAATGAATCCATCAGCTGGGGCACATTCTGACCATCCCCCTGAGACTCAATCCCTTCTATGATACCAATAAATCTAGTATTCGAGCACCTCGTATGGTTCTCCAGTTCTTCAACTTTATTCTCTAAATGGCAAATCTTCTTTTGCTCCATCAGGACATTTTTATTAAAAGACAAGAGTTTGTCCTAGAAGTACGAAATACATTGTTCTGCTACTTGCATCCTTTTAGGTAACTGTTTCAGACCGCTTATGTGGGATCCCCAACAACCATGGCATGCTGGCCAGTATGAGGTGAAGCAGGCAATGTTTGAGGCACCTTTTCTAGCCCCCTCCTCATTCTACGGAGGTGAGTGGCGCAATCGTGAATAGGGCTGCTCGGTCGCTCAGGAATAAGACAAGCTCCATTGCTGCTTTGGCAAGTGAGGAACAAACATTAAGCCTGAGCTGCCTATGTGCAAGTCCATGGCAAAAGCTCCCAGTGTGTCCACACCTGCTGCTTCTTCGCTCGCCCAATGCCACTGGACATGATAAGGTGTCAAGACCTGGGCGTGAGTTGGATTAAAGAGAGGGGGAGCAGCTTCAGACGTATTCTCTCTTCCCTGTTCCCATCTGTATCCAATGGCAGGGCAGAATTCGAGATTGCTGGAGATAGGGCAGGGCACAGTGGATGGCCAGGGCACCTTACATGTCTTGTCATGCTTTAAGCGTGCATCAACGCTTGCTGTCACAGCCTTTATGACCATTAAACCGGTGAGGCTGCCTCTGCTCAGTCAGGCTGATCCAGTCTTCGTATGCATGGGTAGACAAGCCCTAACTCACTGAGGGTCTCAGACCTGTGCGCTACCCTCACCCGGTTTAGCCTGCCAGTCAAGGCTGTTTCTGGGATGTGGCCGTTGTTGTAAGTTAACAGCTGTTTGGAGCCACAGGTGAGAACTCAGTGTCAGGTGGGGACCAAAGTAGGTGAGCTACTCCAAGGAGTACGACTGCTCTCTGTCATAGGTACTACCCCTCCCTGACATCCCACACACACTGAAAATGAGAATAGGGGCAAGATAAAGAGTCAGGTCTTTAGTTTCTTGCAGAATTCAATAACTGAGGAGGAGGCTTTGATGTGCAAGGGCAGGAGTTCTAGGCTGAAGCAGCGAGGTCAGTTTCTTTATCTGTGCAACCTCGTGTCATATATTCAACAGCAGTGGTGGACGGGCACAAGCCGGGCCCAGGACAAACAGAGCGGAACCCTGGCTCCACGTGGAATACCTGTAGAGATGCCAGTGGTTCCTTATAACATTTAAGTGTGAAATATTGTAACTGCATCAACCTTTGTTATTTGACCAAACTATTATCTGCGCCTTTAGTTGTTGGGTGGAGCTGTATACTGGGAGATTCTGTCCAACCCATTATCGGAAATACAGGGAGTGGGAACGTATCCGGTAAACATTAATATATTCCTGAGCATATTTCCCTTCTGCTAAAAGTAGAAAACATGATCGAAAATGTTCGAGATAAACTGTCTGGAATTGGACGAAAACATGCAGAATTGAATCCCGTCCCCACACACTTAAAACGAACGACAATTATGGTAGAGATATGGGGCAGAATCGGTATCTTCATACCGGTACCTCCATCCCGAATCACCTTGGCTTGAAATGGAGCCACGGGTGGGTTCTTGGGCTCATGGTATTACTGGAAATAATTTCTCGTATAATTCGACAATTATTGAAGGAAAAAATACGAATTATATTTCAGTGTTATCAGGCCTAAATCCTTGATGTTTGTGTTGCGCCATCTATGCAGGTGTGGTGATTATCTCTGCACCACTTAGCAGGAGAGCGCTCTGTTTCCATAACAATATTCTAATGCCATGGAGTATGACCCCGTTGCTATAGCAGTTTTTGCCAAGAAGTGTATTATTTATACGAGCCTTATGTTAATAGCAATTCGTTTAGGGAAATTACACTGCCAAAAGGGCTGGGTTTCGAGCTAAAACTGCACAATTTTAAGAACAACCTCTTCAAATAGGTGAGGTAGAGGTCCACAAAATGTGGCAGCCTTTGCTGACATTCCTCCTTCGCTAAACCCTTCACTTTTATACAGCATGGCGTCCTGGAAAATGCAGGAAGCACCAACCAAGCAAGCACAAGGCAGAACAGAATGTGATGCGGGATTAAAGCGGGGAAAGTGATTTAACATTAACTGCATAACAGAAATTCAGAGCTAGGACGTTGGAACAAAATATTAGACGGTCAGTTTACGATCTATCACATTAATGCAATGTTAAAAAGTATGTTTTTTTGTGAATTTGGTGTCGAATTGTCAGGCCGCCTGAACGTGAAGGAGGAGCCTGTTAAAGAAAGTTATTTTTCTGTCTCTAGGATACAGCATTGAACTGAGTGAATCAGAGCTTGCAAGAAAGAGTTCTTGAACTCAAGAGAGAAGTGTGTGTGGGACAGAAGGCACTTATAAAGGTCGAATCAAAACACAGTGCTTGTACCACTGCCATCTCTGGTGGCTTAGTGGACTAATACGTTCACTATAGGGGCCTGTGTTCGACTTCATGGTCACAGGTTCAAGTCCTGGAGGGTCCACCCAGCTTTTCATCTTCTGAGGTCAATAAATGAGGACTGTCAGGTACCAATAAACATCTGCTATTCAGCACCAAGATAGGTTTGGGTGAAAGTGCTCTTTACATAAATACACGTTATGTTACTGTAGCAGTCACTTTCGCCCAGCTTGTTTTATGGTCTGGTGAAACTTTTTCACTGTTGATTTCTCCCTGATAGACAGCAAGCACAAATGCATGCAGTCTCCTATACCTTGCAAAACAATTATAAAGCGTACCTTTACATGTTCAAAACAGTCTTGATTTGTAAATGTGGGCCACTTTTTTAGCTATCTGATTTTCTAATGAGGATCACATTTATTTTGGTGCCCAGGTCTATTTTCTGTTTTATTTCACAGTTTGACCCTGATTGTCATAGTTGATATTCTGCCTGCAATAGTTTTGCAAGACAATATTTTTGCAAACCATAATCTGGTGATGCGGCGTAAAAGCTGATCATGCTTTACACGAAACATAAACCAATCTTGACAACGAAAACACAAATGGGCACTTTGCACACGTCTAGAAAAACAACACTTAAACTGAGAAAAGTTGAAGTTACAGCCCCGTAAAAGTGTGCTTGACTGGGTAAAAACAGTAGGATTAGTAAAATTATGAATGTAACATATTTAATTAACTGATTACCTTATATCTTAACAGAGTCATTATGAAAACTAATGATGAAACTTAGAATTCCTTCATTTCATGGTGCCATAACATACTAGACAATGGTGCAATTCATGTATGCAAAGTGTTATATGACTGAAACTTTCAGTATAAGTGATTAACAATATAAAGATCTTATAACCATAGAAACAATTTTACTTTAACTATTTTTAGAAATAGTTTACATGTAGCTGCTTTTTGAAATTGTGGCAGTAGGCCGTAATTGAAATTGAAAATTTTTGTGTAATATTCACTGACAACACAAAAAATATGCTCATATATGATATGGTTGATTTATTTTATTGTGCTTGAACTTAATTAGGAGTTAATTTACCAAATAAGAAATGCTAACTTTAAAATTAATTTGACTTGACCTTTTTCCTTAAGCTGCATTATTTCATAGCCTGATGTAATGAACTTTTGATACATTTCCTCAAATGTTGCTTTATTTGTTATGTACATGTGACATTGTTTAAACGACAAGGGAAACTTTCAGTATTTCTTTGTGTGTGAATTGATAGGAACCGGGCCTTTGGACTATATCCATGAAGAGCAACAAACTAAATAAGCTCTTGGTCAACTAAGCTGTAAGGACGGAATTGACAGTCGTTTCTCATGATGAGCTTGGGAAAGTATGCTGGAGTATCAATTTGTACCTGGAGAATGGAAGAACGATCACATGATGATCAGACCATCGTACGGTGACTACTGATGTCATAATGAACAATATGGAGTATAAAAATTGACTTTTCTAGGAGGGAATCTTTTTGCGATTTTGAGACTGCACCTTCACTTTCCTTGCCTCCAGCCTACCTGCCAGACAATCTTTTCATGCCTCCTGCATTTTTCCCCTTGCTGATGAACTTACCTCCTGGACAATTTGGAGCGGTCTGGTGAGAGATCAGACTTGAACTTTCCTGATTTATGCTCCATTACCCTTGCCCATGCTAATGGACTTTTCCCTAGTGGACATTAACTTGATCCCTTTGTCTATGCTAAGAGATCTCTTATGAACCAGCCTCCAGCCTTTGTTGGTGGTAGGAATTATTAATTCTAAACCATCTTCTTTATGGATTCTTTTATTTAGTAAGTGACTTTCTTTAGCTAAATAGGTGAGTTTACATTTTGAGCTGTTAGATTTATTACAGAGCTTCTTAAAATGTTCTTATATGCATTGATTTGGGTCCTTAATACAATAACCAAATGATCTAAATGTGTCTTTTGTTGTGACCTAATGTTCTTTATACAGAAACTGTGCTTACCATTATCAGACTTCTAAATGCATGATAGAGAAAGTCATAGATTATTCTCAGAACATCAGGTTCTTTTGCTCTTGTTTTTTGTAGCCACAGCAGAGCTACTGGTTTGTATGATAGTTGTCAGACTGAACTTCTTCAGGAGGTTGGGTCTTCCAGTTGCAATCCTCTATTTTTATAGAATGGTTCTGAGAGTAATATATTTTAACCTGATCTCAAATTTGTGAGTTGGCTGCCGATTATTGGTCCTCACTGGGTGGCTGACAATGGGATACCATGATTTCTCACCCCTCACTACGATGAAGAAAGGTCCCTCAGAGGACCATCGCCTCTGTGGGTGAAGTATAGAATTCGAGAGTAACTACAGTTAATCGTATGGGCCCAGTGTGAGGAGATAAAAACCCAGTTTATTGCTTGTGCTGCAATACTGCCATATAATTGATAAAGCAGTTTGTATATACAAAGAGACAAAAATAATCCAATCAACGAGTCCCTCCAAAAAAGTTACCCTCTCAAAGTCCGGTGTGACGAGTCCAGTTTGCGGTGGAGGAGACTGCAAGGAGCCAGGAGAGAGCTGGGAATGGTAATTGCTGTAGCGCAAAGAGGAGGCCAGGCATCGCGGATGGTCATTGTTGCAGTATGAAGATCCAGTCGGATGTTGCAGATGGTCGATGCAGGAGCTTCAAGTTGGTGGTTACATCGGGTTGTTGTTGCTGTACCGTGAAGTCCAGATTTTGCATTGCTCGTCATCGCTGGCCTTCTATAGAGTGCAAAGAGTCTGGCTCCTCGGAGCTTCATATTGGCAGTCATTGCAGGCCCATTCTTGGTCGCAAAGTCCCAAAACTTCAGGATGTCACCTTTTTTTGCAGAGGAGTTCATCTGATGCCAGCCAAGGGTCCTGGACATGGGGAGGAACCTCTTAGTGATCAGGGACTTATTCTAGCAGAGACAGCAGGCCTAAGACAAGTCCAGTTGCTGGTCGAGGCAGGTTCTTCAGATGCAGCAGGTCAGGTGCACAATTGCAGGAAGGCTCCAGGAGATTGTTTTGTCCCCGTAGCCCAGAACAGGTGGCCAACCAGCTAGCCCTTGGAGTCACTCTGGTGTTCTGGGTTCAAGGAGCAGGTTCAGTCTTCCTTCCTTAGGCAGCGGGGCATCAAGGCATTCCTTCCAGCAGCTGAACTGTCCTTCCAGCAGCAGGGCAGCATGGCAGTCCTTCTTCTGAGCATTCAATAGGTCCAGAAGTAATCTGATGCGTGGTTCAAAGGGTCCAATATTTATACCTGGTGCCATCCTTTGAAGTGGAGGGACTCCCTATGCTACCCCCATATCTGGTCCTGGAAAGATACTCCCTTCCCCTGTCAATGCTCCAAGTAGTCTATGGTCCCCAAAGGCTGGTGCCAAGTTCTTTTGTGTGTGTGGCAAAGGTAGACCATTGAAATGTAAGTGGGGCAGGGAACAGCTCTACCACAACCATCCTGGCAGGATGGCCCATCCTGCCAACCGCAAGTCCCCCTCTGTCTTACTCTCTGGGAGGAATGCACAAAGGCCAACTGGCAACATTTCAGTCATGTGACCCAGGATACCAGCAGCCAACACCAAAAGGTCAGGACGAGAAAACGCCCACTTTCTAAAAGTCGTATTTTCAGAACTGTGACTCAAAACCTGACTTTACCGTTAAGGAGGGTTTTAAATTACAATTCATTTGAGCATAAACATAATTTTCCTATCTGCTCCCAAACGTACGTTTTAACTTATTAAGGTGTCCCAATGTAATCCTATGCGAGAGATAGGCCTTGCAGTAGCGAAAAAGGACATTAGGAGTTTTTCACTACCAGGACATGCAAAACTTAAGCCCACATGTCCTACCCTACCCTACCCTATGAGCATTTAGGGCCTAACTTAGGAGTGACTAACTGTAGTAAAAAGGAATGTTTTGGCCTGGCAAAAGGTTTATTTTGCCAGATCGAAATGGCAATTTAAAGCTGCACTATAGGCTGCATTAGCTACTTTGGTGGGTGGCACAATGAGTGCTGCAGGCCCACTGGTGGCATTTAATTTACAGGCCTTTGGTACATGGAGTACCATTTACTAGGGACTTACAAGTAAATTAAATGTGCCAATTTGGAGTAGGCTAACTGTACCATGTTTAAGGGAGAGAGCACAAGAAAGTTAGCACTGGTTAGCAGTGGTAAAGTGCACAGAAACCTAAAGTCAACGGAAAAGGAATTCAGCAAAACAGGAGGGGGTGAAGGCAAAATGTTTGGAAGAGTACCACCCAAGGGTGTCAGATCTAACACAAAGGAAAAGCCTGCAAACAATATCCATGATGGTGAGCCTGTTCATAATAAAAGGAAACTACGGGGCAGGAAAATCCATAAAAGTGTCAGCGAGATAAGAAGCTTATTTAACATCACAAACCAGTTCAGGATTTGAGTACTATTCCGATTTCATTGCTCCAGAAATTAGACCCTCCATGAACATACATTTTAAGTATGGAATTTGACCCTCTTTGTCGCTGCTTACATTACATTATCATTGAAGCATGCTAGAAGTGTCCTTAAAGAATGAATCATAATATTTTATATGGATGATATTACTATGACAGTTTAATTATTGATTAATGCTTTGCACTATTTATAACAGTTCTAAGGAAGGCTATAGTTTACATTAAACATTATTTTTAAATTGTTTAGTTAACTTATTTCTTTTAAATTGTATTGTAAGGCATTTTGCTAAAATAATAAACGTGAAATAAAATTACATGTTGGAAGTGATCACTGAAGTCCCATTAACACCAATGGAGGTGATGTTTGAGAACATATTACTCCAAGGCAGTATATGGAAGCAATGACCTGCCTATCCCAGGAAGAATACTCCCAGCACATCACAGACATTGTTTCCTTGTTCAGAAGAAAGCAAACACTTCGGCATTTGAAGGAAAATATCTCTTTTTCCATGATCACTCTAAATGTGTTTTGGACTGATGCTGCTTTTTGTTTACTCTGTGCACTTCGACTATGCTAACCAGGGCCCATTACATGTTCTAGAACCCCTAGAAAATGTGACTATATTAATAATTGGCATTAATCTTAACTATATGTCCCTAGTATGTGGTACAATGTATACCCAGGGCCTGTAATCTAAATGTCACTAGTGGACTGCAGCACATATTTTGCCACTACTAATGTAACTTTAACTTGGCTGTGCAGGTTTAAACTGAAAATTCTGGAAGTCAAAATAACACCAATTTGATAGGTCTAAACCCTCCTTTTAAATTATAATGCCTCCCCTAAGTAGTCCTTAAATGCCCATACGGCAGGGTGCAGGATATTTAAAAGCAGGACATGTAAAATGTTGATGCTAAACATATCCTGACAATGACAATGCCTCTAAAGCAATTTTCACTGTAGCAGGGTTAGACGTTCCATATAATAGCATTTGGATACTTTAATAAAGGTAATAAAGTTATTTCTGCCTAGGAACCAGATAAGAGTTAATTCATGGACATTTTATAAATATTTATTACAAAGACAATTCATTGGTAAAGACGGATTTGTAACAAAAACTTCACAAAAGATACTTTTAAAAAGCTACCTTTAGCCTGCCTAAAGCTTCTAAAACCCCATTTGCATGAGCTTCCAACTGCCACCCAGGAGCTGAATAGCTCCTTGATCGGGTGTGAATTGACTCCCAGAGCTGAGACAATGGGCTTGGGTGGTGGGAGATGTCCCGTACTTCTGAGAGGATTAACATCTGCCCAGGAACTTAGGGGCATATTAGCAAGACCGGCGATAAAATTATCGCCGTTTTAGCGGCAGGAAACTGCCGCTAAAACGGCGATAATGGGCTTGCTAATATGCGTTAGAAATTCCAATAGAAGCCCAGGTTAGATGTGCAGGACATCTAACCTGGGCTTCTATTGGAATTCTATAACGCATATTAGGAAGCCCATTATCGCCGTTTTAGAGGCAGTTTCCTGCCGCTAAAACGGCGATAATTTTATCGCCGGTCTTGCTAATATGCCCCTTAATTATCTACAATGTGGCCTCCCTATCATAGGTAAATGTACCTCACACCTGGGCCTTCCCCCTCTATTGTACTTCTAGCTAGCCAGGCACCAATCCCAGTGGGAAAGGGGCTGCCCCCAGAGAAGCTCTGCAAAAGGGAAGAAAGGTTCTGCCATCTTGGTTTTAAGAAGAGAGGGGCACTGTGGGATTGTTTGCAATGGGGCTCACAGGAGCTGCAGCAAAGGTGGGTAGGGTACCCCCTTGGAACTGTTTCCTTATTAGTCAAAGAGGGGCCTGGAGTGACCTCTACTTACAGGCTAGTGTCAGGCATAAATGTGACACCCTCTTCAGAAAACTACTGGACCTGTGGAAGACACAAGAAGGACTGCACGTGCTGTAGTGACAGGTGTGAAAAAACAGCTGAATCTGCTCACACTTCTACCCAGGACAAGGAAAAAGACTCCAAGGCTTAACTGGCTAACCTCCTGTTAAGCAACAAGGACACAAAAGCTGCAAGAAGCCCACATTACTTGAAGAGCCCAGCTAACCAGTTCCAACCAGACAAGCCCTGGACCCTGCTGGTGGCGTCTGCCTGCTGGTGTCTTCTGTTGGAATGAGTCTTGACCCCTCAAATGCTGTGTCTGACATCCTGGAACCCTTGGCTGGTGTACTCCTCCTGCATAACCCTGAAACCTGGAACTTACAAACTCTTTCAAGACTGTTTTGCCTGGCAGAAGACCGGGACGAACCTGCCAAGTGAATACAATGATAGTGCGTTGCCTCTGGGCCAAAGATTCAAGTTGCTCCCGTTAACAGCTTTTCCGCAGCAGCAATTCCGATGTGGCGGAGATGGTATTCGGACTTGTGGAGCCCTGTTTGACTACAGCCTTGCCCCGCTGGAGGGTTCTGAGTTAGGGGCCGATTAAGAGTCAGACAATAAGTCTCGTGGTGGTGCGGTGGTGGCAGTCCAGTCACTGCCGTAATGGCGGTCTGACTGCCCCATTACAACTTGGGTGGTAGGACTGCCCGGAGATCGCCGACACAGCCAAGGAACCGCCGTTCCCTGACAGTGACATGGTGGTCCTGAGGCTGCAATATGCTTGGCGGGACCGTAGTGGTGCAGCACACACACATAAGATCCAGAGCACCGCAACATTTACAACAATGTTGAACAAACAGCAACACCAGCACAACAGAACAGAGGACACAACTGCTGCCGCTTGTGTGTGGAAAATGGCCATTCGCATGTGGCACGGCAGGAAACTGTGAGATGATAATGTACTAGTACAACCCCACATCCCTGATGGTGCAGTAATGCATGTATGGCCGTGACCCAGATAGGCAGTGAGACACACATTGTCATGCAAATCAACACTCATCACAGTTGAATACAAGTGAAGGTGCGTAGACTTTATTAGCATATGCGTGTCAGTACGGCCAAGATAAGTGCCACAACATGCAGACCAATGCAGCAGTATGTCAGAACGTGGAACGTTGCGCAAGCGCCGCTATCCGCTATCCACTCCGGGGGAGTGCCGCACCATTCACAGGTGTGTGTTTACCCGCGTTGTTGTCCGCTCATGTATTCGGAGTCCAGGCGAATGCAGCCATGTCCCCTGTCATCGTGGGAGATGTGACCAGAACCCCAAGTACCAACAAGGTGTCGGGACATGTGCAATGTGTTCCAAACTGTTGTGTCTGCAGGTACGTAGTTACACGTCCATGAAAGCTAGTGCAGCTTCGTAGGCAATCATTTCCAACATGAGGTCGTTGTCGACTTCATCGAACAGGACGGTGAGGCTAACCATTAGCAGGTCCGGACAGATGTGCGGCGTCCTCCCCCTTTCACCAATTAGCACAACAGCCCAATAGGGGAGCGGCTCTATTTGCTCACTGCACACGAGGAGTTCTGCAATCTCCCAGGTCCAGCTGCCAGCATGTATGCCAAGTATCCAGGCATCCCATAGACGGGTGTCATGGTGACACTCATGGTCGTGGGCCAACAGGGGGCGCACACACATGTCGAAATCCAGTTCAGCTACCGTCCTGTTGGATAGGCAGACATCCATGGACCACTCGAATATGCACGAGCAACAATGCAACACAGGCTGCACGCAGGTGACGTTGGCAAGGCGGAAGCTCAGCCGGTAACTGATCCGCAGCACTACCAATGGCAGTGCCCCCAGTAAATGCAGCATATGTGCACGGTACAGTTCCACGTGACAGGGGTTGTGCAAGTGTCCATGATGGTCTGCCATTGCGTTAGTGCTCTGGTTGAAGCAGCACTGTTCTGACCTGCGCCAGTTCTGTGGATGAAATGCCACAGCTCGGAGCAATGAGTTGTTTTAGTGTGCAACGGTTGTACGCCTGGGTTAATGTGGGAGTAAGTGTGAAGGCCATTCCATGCAAGATAACTTCGAGCAAGGACTTCTGTGTGTATAGGTTGGTCTTTCATCGGGCTGTGCGTAGTGTGGGAGTCATCATCAGCTGCCATAGTATCTGTCAGGGGGTGCCGGCCACATGCAATTCCGAGGTCGGAGGTGCAGATGTGCTTCCGCATGATAGCTCAGACAAAGTAGCATTCATCCCTAATGTTAGTTTCTCATCTGCTTGCATTCAGGTACTGTGAAGTGGCTTGTTGGGGGTGGGGTGGGATGTGTGCGACTTTGGGATTCATGTTCGACATGTCTTGCATGTGGCAAATGAGCGGCATCACTGTGTGTAACGTTGCCTCACAGCTGCTCCTCCCTCCCCCGAGCCTATTTACTTGTGTGCGCTGCGCGGTTGCTTCACTGGCACTCCTACGGCACACCATTGTCATGCCTGTCTGTGCATGTCCACAAGCCTGACAACGACACTGTGATGTTGGCCGTTGGAGGTGGGCGGCCACGTGAGTGTAGGCCTATGGGAAGGATGGGGCGGACACAAACATAGAGTTCATGCCTGGCTGAACTCGCGCTGCGATTAAGGCTAGGCATTTGGCTCATGCTGCGGCAATACAGATACACACAACACTTGGCATGTATGAGCCAAGACCCCGAGCAGTCTTGCGCTCCTTTATTTCCCAGTTCGTGTGAGCCCGCCCTCCGGGTGCATGCTACATTGCAACATTGTTGATTGCGGTATGGGTGGCGCCGACACTACAACAGAGACACACGCATTAGTTACTTCCTTGTCCAGGCCAGAACTGAACCACGCCCAGAGCCCCGGGGAAATCCTTCACACCCCTACGCTGGGTTGGCACACGCCGGCCCAGCCCACTCCGCTTACGCTTACAGCGGGGGACGACAAAGTTACGTGTCCAAGGTCGAACCCACTGCCTGAGGTGACATGGTTGCGTCCGCTGTCCACAGCACAATGTAATGTGGTAGGGCCCTGTCCCATCATGCATACATAATGACCACACGGACACACTTAGATAGATAGTTGAACTGGCTACGGGCACATGCGCCCGGCCACTTTTTATTACCAGGGTCACATGTCCAGTGACGCCTGTGCTGGATAGGTGTGGGGTGAGTGTAAGCCAGCCCTCAGGGAGTGGTTGGTGCTGGCAACAACTAGAACAGTGATCATCGGATCACACACACAGATTCAATCATAAAGAGTCCATGACTTGCAGTGCACTGAGGTAGGGGCACCAGAGCTGAGCGTGCTCATGTGAAGGAATTGTTAATGATTTGGTCCCTTTGGAATATTCCTGCTGCAGCTGCAGTGGGGTGTGGTACACCTGCCTCATCTTTATCATCATCATCCCAGGTCTTCCCCACTGCCTGAGGTGACATTGTTGCGTCCGCTGTCCACAGCACAAAACTCAATCATGAAGGGTCCATGTGTTGTGGTGCACTGAGTTAGTGGCACCTGAAGAGCTGAGCAGGGTGTCAAGCTGATGATGGCATCCAAGACAGGTGTGAGCGACTTAGATAGGCTGGCTGTGAGACTCCTCAGACTCTGGCAGTTGTTGGTTGGAGGTGGTCCTGGCGGTGGTGGCGGGTGTGCAGCCAGAGATGATGGCCTGTCCTTGCATGTCAGGATTGGATTTGGTGTGCGAGCCCTGCTGACCGCAGTGTAGGCCGGAGGCAGTGGTCAGTAAGGGCACACAGCCACGTGACGATGACTTGTGGTGCACTGAGTTAGTGGCACCTGGAGCGCTCGGCGGGTGCGCGGCCTGCGCTGATGCGTCATCCGGGCGGCCCGCCCTGGAAGCAATGTCTGTTGCCTACTGGACTCTGCCATAAATGAATCAAGACTCAATTTGATTTGCGAGCCCTGCTGACCGCAGTGTAGGCCGGAGGCAGCGGTCAGTGGCACCTGGAGCGCTCAGCAGGTGCACAGCCAACGACGATGTGCCGTCCTTGCGGGCCGCACTGTTTTTCGCCTACTGAATTCTGCCTCAATATTGCCACGTGGCATCGGCTTGTGTTGCACAGGGTCAGTGGCACCTGGAGCGCTCAGCAGGTGCACAGCCAACGACGATGCGCCATCCGTGCGGGCTGCACTGGGTGCAATGTTTTTCGCCTACTGAATTCTGCCTCAATATTGCCACGTGGCGTCGGCTTGTGTTGCACAGGGTCAGTGGCACCTGGAGCGCTCAGCAGGTGCACAGCCAACGATGATGCGTCGTTTGACTTGGGGGACCTGCTGACCGCAGTGTAGGCCGGAGGCAGCGGTCAGTGAGGGCCCACAGCCACGTGGTGATGACTTGTGTTGCACAGGGTCAGTGGCACCTGGAGCGCTCAGCGGGTGCACAGCCAACAATGATGCGTCGTTTGACTTGGGGGACCTGCTGACCACAGTGTAGGCCGGAGGCAGCGGTCAGTGAGGGCCCACAGCCATGTGGCGATGACTTGTGGTGCACTGAGTTAGTGGCACCTGGAGCGCTCAGCGGGTGTGCAGCCAACGATGATGCGTTATCCGGGCGGGCCGCACTGGGGGCAATGTCTGTTGACTAGTGGTTTCCTCCATTAACAGAAATGTGGCACAATTTGAATTGTGGGACCTGCTGACCGCAGTGTAGGACTAAGGCAGTATCCGGCACACACATGACTCCATGTTGCTGTGCCGCTGGATGCGCTGGGGGCCTGTGTCGCTGAATCTGGAGCACACGGCGGAGGACTCGTGGCAGGGTGAGGTGCGCCGCCCTGGCAGACGCGTTGTCCATCACGGAAGAGAACCACGCCCAGGGCCCCGGCCTTTTTATTAGCACTCCTATGCTGGAGTGGCGTACGCCGGCCCAGCCCCCAGCACATCACCGCCACACTTGGCATTGTGTACATTCTTCTTCATGGGTGAGTTGCCTCCTTCACACATACTTGATTCCCACCTCTCCCCACATTCTGCACTTGTGTGGCTGAGGGGCCATGCCATTTTCGGAAGGTCCGCTGTCTTGTCCTACGCTGCCTCGGTGGTAGTCCGGGGGGTGGGGGTCCAGAGGGGGGGGTGGTCTCGGGGGTGGTGGCAGTGGGTGTTGTGGCCCTCTTGGGTCTCCGGGCTGCATGTTCATTGTCTCCATGGCATCTGTGGGTCTTCAGATGGGGCTCTGGGCTGGGCTCCCTTTCATACTGCAGGTAGTCGTCCTGCTTAGCACCAGCAGAAGGCAGGTGTTAAATCCCTGCTGCTAACGCACCTTATCGCCTGTTTTTGGGTCCCATCGCAGATCTGGCTGGTCGTTGAGAATCTCGCGAAGTGGTGTTTTCGTGTGTTTTTGCACGGGAACGCCTACTCTGCATATCATTAGCGTTAGTTGTCTCTCTCATCCGTGGCGATGTTTTTTGCGGCAGCTATCGCTGGTTGTCTGGCGATGTGGGGAGTTTGCACCAGCTTGTGAATGGGGCGATAATTCTTTCGCCACTTTTGCTGCGCTAAAGTGCCGTTAACTCGGCGATGAGTCCTTGAGAATATGCCCCTATGGATTTAGGCCCAGATCTCTGTACTGGGAGGAATGTTTGACATTGTTCAGCATTCTGTCCATCAATTGTTCTTTTTGCATTTGTCACCCTCAGTGGGACGTGTATGCCCATACCTGGGTCCCATGCTCTCCATGCCACTGAAACCGTGAAAGCGGTCCCAGGGTCCTTGTTTAAGGTCCAAGGCGGACCTGACCTGGCAGATTGGGCTGGACTTTTCCCATGGGGAGCAGGGTCAAGACTGATTTGCATATGGCTCGGTTTAAACTGGAATGGCATGGGGAGCAAAAAAACGATGGATTTAGGCCCAGATCTCTGTACTGGGTGAATGTATGAGATTGTTCAGCATTCTGTCCATCAATTGATATTTATTCATTACTTTTTCCTTAGGCACTCAGATCGTCTCTAACACTATCCTGCCCATCTGCTGCCTGTCCATCCTCATCATGTAAGTCATTCTCATCTGCATTTCAATTCTGCTATGAGTGTTAATTTGGTGTAACTACGGACACGTAGCAGTGATTTGGCAGCACAACACAGCATTACACAATTTGTTAAAAAAACATTTTTATAAAGACATCTAAGTTTTGATGCCAGGACGTTAAGATTAGGCTTCAGTACTATCTACCACACAGGTCACTTTCAGAAATTGAGTTAAACATTTCAAGGGAAGGGATGAATTGTATCGACTAAGCAAATCTATTTTGGTATGGTCAAAACATAAATCTTTGCTCAACAACTGGTAGCTATGATAAAAACAGGCAAGCCCTAGAGAGGTATGTGCTATGTTCAAGCAGTGGCAACAAGGATAGCGAGGCACAGCTGTCCAAGGCTTACTTAAAGGTACTTGGTTCCCAGTTGTGGCTCTGCAGTAAAACAGCCCCAGGGCACCAGCGGTTAAAGACCCCAATAGTTACAATTGGGGCCCTTACCCCCTTCTGTCCTGGGACCCTTCGACCCAGATTCTTTACAGTCACCATTTGCCAGAAATTGATATAGTGTACAGTGCATGGGATACATGGATAATGTGTCTGTAAGTCCGTGTTATATAGAAGTCAGACACTTCCAGCACATTGATATAACAAGGATAATTAATTTATGACATATGTGAGGCACAGCAGTTGGTGGGCAACTCACATTTGATAGTTGGACTGTGTTACAGAAATTGTCCTCCACACAACATAGCTCTGTGGGAGTAATTTAAAGTGAATGGGAGCATTGACAGCTGTGAGCATCGCTATGTGACTTTGATGGACTGAATAGGGCATTGGGATATGCCACTTGGCATGGCTGCTGTTGACTGATTAGTCTAAGACTATAGCAGATGTAATACACACAGAACCTTCACATGTATTGATAGGGCCTGATTCCCATCGGTGTTAGTCCAATATTAGATGCAACTCTGGAGTCTGAATAGAATATTGATTTGGTCTACCAATCTCAACAAGGCGGAAGTCAAATCTCAGGTTTCTGAGCACGGCGATGCATGGAGCATCTGTGCCAAAATAGGGTGGAATAGTAGATTTTAGGGTGGAATTGTAATTCTGTTCTTTAGGTATTGTTGAATGCTCTATATAGTGATGTCACTGAGTTTAAGGATATGGGTCTTCACCTACGAGAAGAACATTGATTCACTTTTTCTCCATACATGTAAATGTAGTAGAAAACTGTAGCTGTAGCCTGTGGACACCAGAAGCTATTTAAAACAAGCATTGGCATAGCCAATAGGTCTCACCTTCGGTACCTTATAAGTGTTTAGCCGGAGCTATTGGTTTTGTTAATGTTTGTAAGCTATGTTGTAGAGTATTGTGGGTGCTGTGCAGCATGTTGATAAGTTAATAATAAAAAAAGTGTTATAAGCATTTTTGTTACTTTATTTATCACCAAGAATACATTGTGTACAATTGAACGACCTTATTGAAAAAAGTTTTTTTATAAAAAATGTTTTCTATATTTTTTGTCTTTGCGATGGTGGCAACTTCTTTCTGCCTATTGTAATGCTAGTTTGTTATAGTTTTTTTTTGTTATGGAGGAGAGGTCGTGATGTGCCTTGGGCAGAATCAGTGACATTTCAGCATTTCCAGTGTCTGGCGTATAGGCTGTGACTGTGACAGTAGCATAGCAGGCTCAACTCAGGGGCAGAGTCAGTGGCATCCCAGGTGCACGACTGCAGCCCAAAGGATAGTAGTAAAGTAACTTCTACTTTGTAAATTGTGCGGTAGTTGCAAGCACAGTAATACATTTAATAAATGTTAATGGCACAATGTAAACAAAATATAATGCATCAAAAACTTGCTGTTTCTCTGCAGTGGTTAAGGAGCTAATATTAGCAAGCGTATTTCAACTTGTGCATAAAACAATACCTCCCTTTTATAATAATAAACCCTTTGCTGAGATCAACAAAGACTGCGTGACCTTGTAAAAAAACAATACTAAAACAAACAGAAATTACGGGCATTCACCCATGCGCACTGGAGCGCTTTAAACTTCGCCATCCGCTTTAAGTGTGAGGCCAGAGGAATATGGGGGCATATTATCAATCCGCAGCGATAATTATCGCTGCCGCGCTTAGCGTGAGATTTCTTATCGCCAGCTATCGCTGGAAATTATCGCCATGCTAGCGCTGTATTAACAACGCATAGCGCAATGGCGATAATTATTCCAGCGATAGCAGTGTTTTCCATGGAACATCGCTGGTTTTCCAGCGATGTTCCATGGAAAACGGCGATAACCTTGCTGATACGACCCTGTGGTCGTATCAGCATAATCCACCTCCCATGCAAAGTATGCCTAACACTGGATTTTAGCAGACGTTAAAATCCAGCGTTAATGGCCGGTTACCGCGATTTTGTTTATTGCTACGCCGGCCGGGGCATTGTTGTAAATATCGCGAAGCTGCCTTCGCGATATTTACCCATGTAGCATATTGAGGCACGCCTACTTTGCATCTCATTAATGTTGAGATGCAAAGCGGGTGCTAATTCACGGAATCACGCGCTAGCGTGTCCTTGCTAATCTTGCGATAAAATTATCGCCGCTTTTCGGCCGAAAACGGACGCTAAAGCGGCGATAATTTTATCTCCCCCTCTTGTTAATATGCCCCATGGTATACATCCTTTACCCCGCTTGCCTTACTCCGCTTGCCATTACCCCGCATTTGTTACACCGCAAAATCTTTTATAACGCAGGACTTTACACCGCAATCTATTACAATGCATTCCCCAAAGTAACGCCCCGTGGAGTTAGAATATTAAATTGCGTTGAAATGGGGAATGCGTTGTAAAGCCTTGCGTTGTTAAAGATTTTGCGGTGTAAAAACTGCAATGGCACGCGGAGTAAATGTGTGCGGGGTAAAGTGTCCTATTCGAGGAATGTAGACTGGGTAAAGATAAAGCGACTCCATGTAAAGCAGTCGCCCCAGAGTGGGGCTGTTTGTGTTTGTAGGGATGCTGCAGGTGCCTCGTCCGGTCGACAGGGCTCCATAGGGCACGAAGTGCAGCCTTCCTGGATGATGAGAGAGCAAACGATAAAACATTGCCAGCAAACCAAGTGAGAGGTTCAAGCCCCCAGCATGAGCTGGACGTTGGCAGCAGACTCAAAAGAAGGGGTAAGCCCCTACCATGGGAGAGGTCATTCCAACACTGTGAATTTTAAGAAGCCACAGTGCCAGTAACGAAGGCTGGAAGCACCCGTTCTAACCGCAGCAGGCAGGCGAACCCCAGGTGCTGACGCCCTGAGCCAAACCAAACCAAAACAATAATGCACCAACAAATACATACATTAACAACAGAGTAAGCAAACATCTAAACAAAGTATACTATATTTATAATAAAAAAATAATAATATTACATCACTAAAAGCTGCAATAATGTGATTTTGGGGAAATCACTGAAACTCCATGTGCCTACCAAAAAATGAATGTGTGTATCCTTATGTAATGTACGTTTGCTTGTGTAAAGTGCTCCAATACCTTTGGCTTGAGTTCGCACTGTATAAAACTTTGCCCAAAATATCCATAACGAGACCCCGAAAGGACTGATAAGGTAAACTGTCAAACATTTGATTTGAAAAATATCATGTGCACTCTCTGGAAAGTGAGGAAAATATAGTGATGAAGGGCCTCACTCAAGTGCTGACCATATGCAGCTTAGAGCTCAGAAGTCCTTGAGCTCTGAGAGTATTCAAGCTTGCTGAAGAGACAATTTGAGCTCTGTGGTTCACAGCTCAAAGATTTGCTACAGCAGAAAATATGTGGTGTGACATAAGCAAACTAGCTGCTATTGAGAGAATGACAGGACAGACTTCTGGTACTCAAATAGACTAAGGAGGCTGGACTCTGAGCGAGGGCGGGTTTGAAGGGTAAGGGGCTGATTGGAGAGAGTATATGCCTGTCAAGTTCCTCCACCTCAGTAAGTCCTGATTCATTAGCCAACAACGTTGAGCACCCTGATACTTGTTGTTAAAAATGTCCAATTACAGAATATGTGCATTTAAGTCACAGGTTGCTTAGTGCTGCTGAGTGAAAAATCAGGGCTGGCTGAAGACCCACTCTAATCACATAGGGTCACTAGACAGTTAAGTGTGTTGAGCAAGGAAATAGCAATACACACTATCTGCACAATAAAGACTAGTAAGTGTGGTTGTGCAGATTAAGTCTAGGAAAGGATAATGTGTTCAGTCTCAGGTAATGCTGTGATTATTTGTAAAAAAAACATATTGTAATACGAAGGAGCAGAGCACCTTGTCTCACGCTTCCTTTTATCAAGTATCAGTCAATAGCTTTATTTCGGCCATTGCGACCATAAAAGTGCCATATGCATGCAGTACATGCGAAACAGGATAAAACATGCAAGGTTCAGTAGCAGCAGAATTACAGAGGACCAAATTAAATAATGCTTATGTACAGCAGTGCAACAGCCCTCAAGAGGCTGATATATATGTACAAAGAGTCAGTGGCTACATGATGTAAATGTCCAAACTTCATGATAGACATATGCTTAGAGTAAAAACCACAAAAGTGCAAATGCATACAGTAAAAGAGATATGTAACCATCATACTAGAACTAGAGGCTATAACTATTAAGTTCCATCTTAAGTAATGATCCTAAGCAGTGATACCAGGATCACAAAAAGTGCCGGTACCTAAAGTGCAACGAGGGCGACGTAAACATACAAATGGCAATAAATCCAGTTCATCAATGACCAACTGATGCAAAATTGGTAGACAATAATAAAACAATTAAAACGAAAGCTAAAAGGGTAGTTAAGAACTATGTCCACATAAGTCTATGCAGTAAAAACTAAGCTAAACAGCATGACCCGCCATGCAGGTACAGTTCTAAAATTGGCTCTCTTCTAGGCTAAAAGTAACTGCATACATAAAAACATTTTAAAAGAATTAAGTTAAAAGGAATTACATCATCTACATATTCCTTGCAAACCTCCTACTGATCCACATTTCACCCAAGAATTTGGCAACTGCACAAGCAATTAACATACTTGAGTCAGATTTCAGGATGCGTAAAGCAGCACTATGGCAACGGGTTCAAAACCGTCTACATACAGGAGCTATCCACCTGGATCTCAGTAGACGATACCTAGGGCATGCAAAAAGGATATGGGTGATAGTTTCGGCTGTGAGGGCACAGCCCGGACTGTCATGTAGTTCCTATAGTACCCATGCAGGACCTGCGTGTTTGGATAACATAAACTGTGGGCTTGGTGGCAGACTGATTCTGTACACCCCCACCGAGAAATGTTAGCCGGTTTGCATAAGCTAGCTCACAGTGCCACTAGTGTCTCCTCTTATCGGGGAGAGATTCGTTTCTGGCAACCTTAGAACATGCCAACCCTGATCCCTCAAGTTCGTGGAAACAATGTACTGCTTTTCGCCAAGTCACTCGTGCTCATTTAGTTTATCTCAGAGGTACACAGAATAAACAGTCTGGGCGTTTCAATAAGGATTTATTGAACAGCTGTTATCCTCGTGTAAAGTATATGAGCTAAAACAACCATTAGACAGTAGCAGAGATATATGACTAGCAGTACTATTAATATAAAAGGATAGTACAGTTCTATCATCTTGCAATAAGCATGAATAAATACATGAATATAAAATGCATTGATAAAAGAGAGTGCGTACTCCTACGATGCCTATCTAGATGTACCTAAGTGTACCTATCATGTGAGTAGGTGTGCAGCCAAGAATCCCTCTAAGATTTGGTCGAACCCCAGTACCTGAAGTGAGAATGTAGGAGCCTCTCCTGGTCTCGAGCTGGACACCCCGCAAGGGATGTTCAGACCACTGACAGCTGGAGCGTCTGCATGCAGGAGCCTCAGCATCTCTGGTCAGTGTGTCTGCCTGGAAGTCTCGGTTCCCTCTAACTACTGATAGCAAGAGGTGCTGTATTTATACAGAAAAGTATATAGAGTCCCTTTGTCTCTTGTTCTTGTGTTAGCCATTGTTGGGTATGAGGATGACGTATGGGATGAACCTTGTGTGTAGATATTAGGAAGGTGGTGTATAGCCCCTGCCTGGTTTCCAAGTAGCCTCATGAATATTTTATTCATGCAGTGTCAGTCTAAAGATGAAGTCATAGAACACTATTGTTCGGGAAAAACCCTCCTTCTGCACCCAGGCCTAGAACTAGGTAAAAAGTTCGGTCCATAAAAGGCGTTCAATCCTTAAAAGGCTCGTTAGTGTGTAATGTAGGGGAGGTGATGTAGGTGAAAGGGTATGATGTTACCTGGGCCTATATTAGGGTACCTATATGAAACATAACACCCACTCTTCTTCTGAAGTCAACAATGATAAAAATGCTAGTGGACTATTATCTTTACTAGACAGTAGTGCATAGAACATTTTTCAATGAGCTTCGTTAAAACCCTGTTTTAAAATCATTTAAAAAACAATTTAAAAAGGTCAAAATCAAAATTCTTGCATTGAAAATTAGTTGTTTGGAATTGTCACTTAAGCCACAGTCCTAATTGAATTCGTTTATATAAGTTGAATGTCCACAAGCATCGAAAGGCCATGCTTTTCCAGCGTGAAAGTGTCAATTTTTAGGGAGTGTTCCAAATTGAGTTTGTTTTAGAAAAGTGGCAAATACGAATTCTTTCCCAGCACACGATGAGCCAATTACAGATTAAATGTCCTGGCTGGGAGACGCAACATCATCGCTGCTCGTTGCTGCAGGGGACGGTCCTTGTAACACCTTGCAGAGCACGTCAATGGAGCACAGATGATATTCAGTACTGCCAATGGCTGGTGTAGAGGCAGCAGGTGCTGCCGTCGATACCTCAGTGCTAATGGTGGAGCTAAAGCTTACCCTAGTTGTAAAAGGCACCTGCGGATTCTCGAGAAATGCGGCCATCAAGATGGAAATGCGCTGGGGACATTGCCGTGCGTGGGCCCTCAAAGGTTTCAGCCGGGTGTTCAAATCTGCAGGCGTGTCCGTTGCAAGTGTTAGACAGAGGTCCAACACGCATTCTTCACTGCAAAACAGGCATCAAAGAATAGGTAATATGCAGTCCATCCAGACTGCTCTAAACGATAGGAACCAAGAGGCGCTTAGTTCCCTTAGGCGAGGTGTGACCAGATGTTGTACCATGCGTTCACGGTATTTCCGCTCCAGGAGCGCTTTTGCCATCTCGTTGGTAATTGGGCCGTCCATTGCATAGTAGGTAGATGACGATCGGGACTCCCGCTATTGATAGCAGGATCAGAGGTAGACCTCCGAAAATGCTTCCAAATACGGAGTGTATGAAGTTCGGGATAACTCTGAGGATTTTCTGAAAGGTGCTAAGAAGTCCTGACCCTATGGTCTTAAATAGGTGTACAATACCACTCGTCTCAGACATATTAAACATACGACCCACCATTTCTGCGAAATGAATGGGGCAGTTTGTACGTATAAGTGCCTGTATCTCACTCGAGGTCCTTGCGATTTGAAGTTCAAAGGTCTCTCGAGCGGAGGTTAAGGGTACGGTCTGCTGTAAAAGCATGGCTTTCAGTCTGCTCAAAGTATCAATTTGTATAAACGAAACATTCAACGAAGGCCATAACGGCGCCTCCCTGACTGTACTTGTTGGGGGAAACAATACTTGCATACAGCAAGTAACCCTGGAGTTCACAGTGACAAGATAGGCAATGCCCGGAAGCATACCACAGCTACCTTGATCGTTCAGCATCAAGTAACTCCCGTTCGAGAGCAGCTCGAATACCGGCTTAATCACGGCAGCTGGAGTCCCTTTTATGTGGCAGGACAAGTTTGCTATCGAACCATTACATGCTCCGTGCAATGTAATGTCCCGGCACATGAGAGAACCGCTCAAAGCGTTCTTGCAGTTAGTACCACTTAGAAACACTTCTCGATCCCCACTCCGGCATCGAAATCTATACGGTAAATCCCAGGATTCCCTAATGTACCCCTTACCCATCTTTTCATATTTGCCCACCTGCCGTTGTTCAAGGCAATATTGAAACTGAAATGTAGTGACCGGTACAGTTATGTGGCCATGGATCAGCCATTCAGTAGACGGCGCTTCCGCCACTGTAAATGGTAGCCGGTCCAGTTTTTCAATACGCAACATTGTATATTTAGCTCCCCTTTGTGCCATTTCAACCTGTTTATCTGTTAAATTATATTCAGAAAACAGAGACGTACTGTTTATAAAATGCCAAGGCACAAAGCCTGCGCACAAAGATTGCAGCGTCCAGCTTAATAACATGATAGAACGTAATTGAGATTGCCTGTGTTGTAGTATGGACAAATCTTGTTCTAGGATGTCTATCGCAGAAGATACAATGTTGCCCAAAGAATATATTCTGGAGGACAAAGTTGTTAACCCATTGTCTACCACAGCCAATGATTTTTCTAAGTTAATACGGTCTAGTTCCCGTATTCTCTCTGCGGCCTCTTGTTGTGATTTTTTCCACTCTCCATTATAGGCAGCATAGATGCAAGAATATATGAAACGTTTCTGACGTTGTTTCCTGGGACCTTGTAAAAAATCCCGAAGATCCATGTCTTGTGAGAGTAAGGTTAAGTGTTGTTTCACTTCTGTTAGTGTTGAGGTCTCTAGCCAATCAAGGCACAACTTCCCAACACTGTAGGATGTCACTACCCCTGGATGTTCTCTTTGTACATAACGTGGGTCTGGCCTGTGGATACTGTACCCTTTGGTAATACCCAAGAATCGTTTATGACATATGTTTGTGTCTAAGGGCCAAACCACCCATTTTTCCCAATTTGGGTCTGATCTATTGTACTTTAAAATGTCATCTACTGTTGCCCCTTCCTGTGAAGTCGAATTTTGCCACCCTCCCATCTGTGATGGTGTTGGAAATCGAGGTGTGTTCAGGTCCTTTAACTTGGATAAGCCAAGACAGGATGTCTGTTGCACAGTTTCGTTCAGAAATATCATCTGCTGTGGAATGAGGCATGCTCGAAATAGCGCTTCTGTTTCCTGGACTTGCCAGTCCCTAGAACCCCAGACTGATTTTAAGTCTATTTTGTCCTTCCATAGGTCAAAACCCTGTTCAGACAGTTGGGCAATAAAGGAAGCAGAGCAAATCTGTTTGGTATTTGTCAACATAATTTCCAGTGCTGATGTTGGTATAACCTTATAATAGTATGAGGCTGGGTCAGTGGTGTTAAAACCTGAAAAATATTAAAATTTCTGTGCAATTGTCTGCGAACTACCCTTGGGTGGTGTAGGGCAATGTTCCCACTGATGGTACTCAAACACATTTCTAGGCGAAATAGATTTGTGCAGGAAATGATGATCATAATGTTGGTAACAGTACAAAGTGTCATAGTCTGAATTACTTTCTAACATTTCAGTGTTCGGAAATGCAGCAGTTTTTTCTAAATCAGACAACATGTTATTAACAGTTTCAGTGTCCCAATCATCAGAAAATGTACTGGAGGTAATGATATCACTTAATGAAATTTTAAATAAATGTGGAATTTTTAAAAGTTCAGTCGGACCGAATATTTCGAAATCAACCTTGTCCCAAACTATACCATCTGGTATAGGAACCGCTGTGATGTTTACTGATAACAAATCTCTCTGTTCACGATGAGACGATTGATGTGGTTTTAAAATCAAATTAACTTTCGGGGCTGTAGAGCTCTGTTTAAGATATTGTCCATTAATAAGCATGCTAAAAGTTATCACTAAGCCTAGCCAGAAAAGAAAAAATAGAATCCCAGTAAATACCCAAAGTTCAATTCAAGGCGATACCAGGTAAGTCTTATTAAGAAAATTCAGAAAGTCTTTAGCTTGCTGTTTACGTGATTTTTGGGCTGGCGTAGTTTCCGGTTCACTTGGATCTAAAGAAAACGTATCAAAATTCATGAAGTAGCCAGAAGCAGTTCGATCAATTGTAGGAATTGCACCGGGATTTGTTGAAATCGCATTTTGCTCTCGTCGAGGCATGTTGACGTAGACGTCTGTATTTGGTCTGATTGCAACTTGAGTGTTGTTTTGAGTTTCATTTTGTAGATGAACTTCGGGTTCAAGGGGAACGAGTTCCATAGCATTGTTGCTTAGTCCTTCATTCCGTACAGGAGGCTCTTCAAACGTGATGAGTCTTTCTGTTTGAACTTCTTGGATTGTAGCGAGAGGAGGGCGTCTGCTACTGTGGAGTCCACGAGGCTTACTGTTCAGTATTGGCCACATAGTGTGGTTTGATTAAGTCGATTGAGACAAATCTTTTCTCCTTTTTCCCGGCAAGAGGTGGCAAAAGAACAGTTTGTGTTACTTGAATTGCTTGGATAGGTACAGGTTTTCTGTATGATGGTCCAAATTCTTTCTTGTCCGCTATTTTCTCTCTGACCAGATCCCCGATTTTTGGGATCCAGACAGGTCTTGCCGTGTTTGCCTTGACTTCCTTAGTGGCAGTCTGTTTCTGGACAACGTTGCTTTGTTGTGTCCTGGATTCATTTAGATCCTGTAAAACAGCCAAACGATCATCGATATCAAATGGTTTCTCATCCACCACTGTGCCTTCTTACTCAAGATCAGCTACCCACATTCTTGTCCCAAATAGGACCTCATATGGAGTGACACCCCCTAGAGAATTTCTTGGCTGGTTGTTTAGTGCTCTTTGTACCCCATAAAGGTGACTGACCCAACTACCGCCCTTGCCTAATACCCTAGCTGTTAAAGATTGCTTTAAGTCCCAGTTTTTCCTCTCCACAACCGAATTTCCCACAGGATGGTACGAGGAGGAGTACCGCAGTGCAACGCCCATACTTTTCATGGCCTCTTTGTAAGCCCGAGAGCTAAATGTGGGGCCACGGTCAGAATGTAACGTGCCATCTGCGTATGTCCCGATAAAGACTCGTAAATCTTTTATAACAGTTCGAGCATCAGCCGAGCACTGAGGCCAAACCCGAGGAATCTTGAGCAGGAATCCACTGCAACCATGATATACTTGTAAGCCCCATCAGATTGTAAGGGGCCGCAGTGGTCCATATACACGCATGCGAGAGGTTTGTCAGATATAAGTATTGGTGTCTGCGCCGGGCGTGTTCTGGTGGAGCCTTTCATCTGCTGGCAGATGTCGCACTTCAAGACATAGTCTTTAGTTTGCTTTGTTAGACCGGGCCACCAATAGCGCTGTTTCAACAATGAAATAGTCGCTGTAACACCTGTATGTGCAGAGCCCAAACCCTTGTGTACTGCTACTATTAAACCTTGCCTACGATCCATATTTGGTATTACTCTGTCCCCCACTCCAGGAATCTGAGCAAATGGAATGTTGTTTGCATCTAATTTGTAGGAGTACTTGAGTGGAAATTTCGTTGGTACTGCTCCGCTGATCTTGCTTGAGGCAATCACAGCCACCATATTCTCACCGTCTATCCTCGTTTTTGAACGAATGATTGCAGCTACGGAAGCCGTTCGCACAGCCCCCTTTGCGGCTTCATCAGCCAATGAATTCCCTTCAACGTGAATGCCATCACGTTGATGACTCAGTGTGTGTATCACGTGAGCCCTTGGTAGGTCGTTTTTCAACTCCACTACCTGTTCCCATAGCATGTTATGCTTAATTGTGCCACCTTTCACGTCCTTAAACCTGTTTAGTTCCCAATGATGTACATACTCATTGTATGACTGCACACAGTGAAAGGAATCACACACAATTAGTGTGGGGAATTCGTGATCCGTATTTACAAGTGCCAGTATCAGTGCTTTTAACTCTGCCAACTGAGCCATGCAGTCTCCTAGAGATTGCGTTTTGGTGCAACTTGGATGGAACTTCCCATCCCGCATGTGACCTTTAACGATTGCACACGCTGCGCTATATTGTTGCTTACTCCCTACGGCCGGTTGAGCAGATCCGTCAGTGTAAATAATATATTCATACTGATCCAGAGGCAATATTTCATTAGGTAGAGGATATTCTTGTTCGTATTGCAGAAATGCTTGTGTTTTTAGACTTTGGTCAAATCTGTATTCAACGTCCGTTGCAGTAAGAGAATTAGCCCATTGTATCCATCTCGGATGTAAAGCTTTTGCATTTGGAATGCTAGCCTTTGTAACAGCTTCTAAAGCGGGTACTGGGGTTACGACAATTATGTGTTTCCCCTGAGCCAGTGCTCTTTCTCTTGCTACAGCGGTCTGAACTGCTGTCAGGATTTTTTCCGTTGAAGTGAAACGCATTTCTGCGTTTGTGTACAGGTGTGATTTGGATGCAATTGGTACAGTTTCTCCTTCATTGAAGGTTAAGTAAGTGTACCCGCATTGACCCGCTATTACACGGACCACCAAGTTGCGAATGTCTACGCATGTCTGTAAGTGTTTGGAAGCAATCATGTCTTTTTGTAATGAACGTAGGATATTTGAATGTTGCTGTGTCCAATGTTTGACTGAAAAGTCAGGTTTTAATAAGTCATAGAGAGGTTTTACTTTTTCTGCGTAATCTAAAATGTATGTTCTGCCGAAATTTAGGAATCCCAATATTGATTGTAGATTTTTTAATGATTTTGGAGGCTGGAGCAGCGCACACTTTTCTAAAAAGTTAGCTGCCAGGCTGTTCCCTTCACTTGAAAGCTTGTATCCTAAAAACAGGACATTGAGGTGGGCTATTTTTGATTTTTTTAAATTAAATTTGTAGCCCTCAGAGGCGAATCCCATTATAATGGTGCTCTCCCTAGTCAAGTGCTTTTTTAAGTCATCGTCCGTCAGATAAATATCATCCACATAGGACAATGCTTCTTCATCAAAATTTTGGAGTAACTCTGTTACTCTTGCTGAGAAGACCCCGGGCTGTTCTTATACCCCTGGGGGAGATGACAAAATTGCTGCTGGGACCCCAACGCTGAGAATGCAGTCAAATACCTGCTTTCAGGCGCTATATTTTGGCAGAAAAATCAATTTGAGATATCTAATGTAGTTTTGTATTTCTTCCGCACAATGTTATTCATTAATGCGGCACTGTGTGCATTTTGGACAGCGAATGTCTTTGTGCATGAGTTTAAATGTCTGTAATCTAAAACTAGACGATATGTGTTGTCCGGTTTCGATACTGGAAACAAAGGATTGTTCATTGGTTAGGTGCATGTTTCAATCACCCTTTGGTATTCAAGTTGATCTAAGATCTCCCTGACTTGTTTTTTAGCTTCTTGCTTTATTGGGTATTGCCTCTGAGCATTTGGTGAAACTTTTAACGGGATCACGTGGTGGGTTGAATCCTCATCCCAACCAGCATGATATTTGTATAGTGCTGGAGCTAGGGCAACCGCCCACTCCTGTGCATAAGCATGTTTAAGATGTATGGGAACAAGGTCGGAGAATGATGGAAAAATTAAATTTTCTCCCCTGGGGCACTCCATGACGAATGTTGGCGGCCAATCTTGTTCTGCTAATAGGATGTCATAACCGGTTGACAGATTTTCCCAAAAGATACCTTTGACTTTCCTGGGCTTGTCCCCCTCCATTTGGAGTGTTATTTCGTGTAACTTATGTGGGACGCTCACCCTGGTGTCTGGTGTTTCCACCGTGATGTAATCATTCAAGTCTGCTGTCACCAGAAATTCCTTCAGGTTCTGGCGAGCTATTGTTACTTCTGCTGCACTGTCTAGCATCGTCAGAGCCCATTCTCCGTTCAAAAGCTGTGTCCTCAGAATTCTGGGCATGTCTGATCTTTATGCCTGCAACTTTCTTTTTCTTAAACTGTGGTTTTGATTTTGGTTTTTCTTCTTTTTTGGAAGTATAGTCTTGAGCGCGCTGCTTGTCTCTGGACTTTGTACGCTCCTCTTTGTGTTCTGACCGTCCTTCTCTCTCTGAGCTTTTCGTCGAGCCCTGAAAGGAACGAGAGGAACGTGTATCAGTATCCTGATACCTGTCAGGTTTCCTAATAGTATCCCTATTCCTGAGATTATACCTCTTTTCAGAGGGCTCCTGTGGAGGAGATCTACCTCTGGATTGAGATCTGTTTTTAAAGTTTTGTTGTTTTTTATTATCCCACTTCTTTTTAGAAGAAGCAGGTGTCTGTTTTGTAGTGTCCTTTTCAGGACTGCCCATCAGTTGTGGTTTTAATGCTTTCCCACCCAAACTGTCTCTGCCTAACTCTGCATATGCAGTTTCAATTATTTTGGGCAGTTCGTGTTGTTGATCCAACGGACTGAACTCCCTAAGGCGTTGGCAGATTGCCACTGAAGCTGCTTCCCCTTTAATATTAGCTAGATTTATGGCCGATACCTGGTCATAGTTATTCAATAACTTCATCCCTAAGTTTAGGGCAGGTTCTGCTCCGTACTCGTTTTGTATTTGTCTCAATACGTCAGGTACTACTGCTAATGAAGGAATACCATGTATTCTGGTATATATGGCAGCAAAGACTGTACCCCAAGAGGTGCAGTCCTCTACTTGTGGAGTTATCCCCATGGGCAAGCAGATTGTTAACATTCTGTGTTTTTCAAATGGGGTAGTATTTGGAAATACTGCCTCTAGCTGAGTAATTCTCTGAGCTACCCAAAATGGCATTTGTTCACGTTTCGTGGGCATTTTGCCCATTACTGCGTGTAATGTTTGTGGTGTAATTTTAGTTGCTGTTCCCTGAAACTGAGTTCTATTTGTTGCAGCTGATGTTGGTTGGACTGTGAAAGTCCTCATGACATACTGTGCCAGGTTTCTGTAGATTTTGATTAAATCCTTGTGTTGTAAGAGTAAGTCTGGCTGTGGCATTGTTTCAATGTCAAGATGTGGTGTGTAGACCGCTAATATTGGCCATGTTGCACCGTCTCTTCCGCGTGGACCTAATCTTGCTCTGTGTCTTATGTGGGGTAGGGCGCCTTTAAACCATTATCGGTGTTCCTGGTAAGTGAGTGGAATTTCTGTGTCCTCGCAAGGACCATATTCCTGTGGTGCATCTCCTTCTGTATAGTAGTGAAATGTCTGTGTTCTTGCATCTGCTGCTGGGAATGTAACCCACGAATAAAATATCTCTGTTTTGTTTGATTCGTGTGCCTCAATCCTGAAAGCTACTAAGTCACCCCTAGATGTTAAACCATAGTCCATTAGTTTCAGGGTGATAGTGCGTCTGAATTTTTGTGCAATTTGTATTGCATTTGTATCTTCTTCCTCGTCTGAGAGGTGTATATTTACTACTGGGTTATTTTACTCAATCATTTTTGTAAAAGGAGAAGTTTTGTTCAAGGGAACTAAGATAAGGTGTTATGCACAATTTTAGGAACTAAATGTCCTTCAAGCTTGAATAACCACAGCCAATAAATAGGATTTCTCGCCTACTCAGCTTTGGCGGAGTTTGTGCCCACCCATTCCAGACGTCTCTGGCGTTTTTGTGAGTAGGGGTCTCTGAGAATAGCACGACTGAACTACTCAGATTCTACTGTTAAATAGGAGCCCAACCATCGTGGGTGGCGCCATGTCGTGTAGTTCCTATAGTACCCATGCAGGACCTGTGCGTTTGGATAACATAAACTGTGGGCTTGGTGGCAGACTTATTCTGTACACCCCCACTGAGAAATGTTAGCCGGTTTGCATAAGCTAGCTCACAGTGCCACTAGTGTCTCCTCTTATCGGGGAGAGATTAGTTTCTGGCAACCTTAGAACATGACAACCCTGATCCCTCAAGATCGTGGAAACAATGTACTGCTTTTCGCTCAGTCACTCGTGCTCATTTAGTTTATCTCAGAGGTACACAGAATAAACAGTCTGGGCGTTTCAATAAGGATTTATTGAACAGTTGTTATTCTCGTGTAAATTATATGAGCTAAAACAACCATTAGACAGTAGCAGAGATATATGATTAGCAGTACTATGAATATAAAAGGATAGTACAGTTCTATCATCTTGCAATAAGCATGAATAAATTCATGAATATAAAATGCATTGATAAAAGAGAGTGCGTACTCCTACGATGCCTATCTAGATGTACCTAAGTGTACCTAGCATGTGAGAAGGTGTGCAGCCAAGAATCCCTCTAGGATTTGGTCGAACCCCATTACCTGAAGTGAGAATGTAGGAGCCTCTCCTGGTCTTGAGCTGGACACCCCGCAAGGGATGTTCAGATCACTGTCAGCTGGAACGTCTGCATGCAGGAGCCTCAGCGTCTCTGGTCAGTGTGTCGGCCTGGAAGTCTCGGTTCCCTCTAACTACTGATAGCAAGAGGTGCTGTATTTATACAGAGAAGTATATAGAGTCCCTTTGTCTCTTGTTCTTGTGTTAGCCATTGTTGGGTATGAGGATGACGTATGGGATGAACCTTGTGCGTAGATATTAGGAAGGTGGTGTATAGCCCCTGCCTGGTTTCCAAGTAGCCTCATGAATATTTTATTCATGCAGTGTCAGTCTAAAGATGAAGTCATAGAACACTATTGTTCGGGAAAAACCCTCCTTCTGCACCCAGGCCTAGAACTAGGTAAAAGGTTCCGTCCATAAAAGGCGTTCAATCCTTAAAAGGCTTGTTAGTGTGTAATGTAGGTTAGGTGATGTAGGTGAAAGGGTATGATGTTACCCGGGCCTATATTAGGGTACCTATATGAAACAGAACACCCACTCCTCTTCCAAACAGTCAACAATGATAAAAATGCTAGTGGACTATTCTCTTTACTAGATAGTAGTGCATAGAACATTTTTCAATGAGCTTCGTTAAAACCCTGTTTTAAAATCATTTAAAAAACAGTTTAAAAAGGTAAAAATTTAAATTCTTGCATCGAAAATTAGTTGTTTGGAATTGTCACTTAAGCCACAGTCCTAATTGAATTTGTTTATATAAGTTGAATGTCCACAAGCATCGAAAGGCCATGCTTTTCCAGCGTGACATAACAGGACAGAGCTGGGATGAAGTGGAAGACTGGCACCAGGAGGCAGTAAAAGTGTTCACAGGAAGGGAGCCAAATCTAAATTGCATGTAAAGCTTCCTAACCTGCGGATTTGTGATAGCTTCCAGGTATTACTCAAAACCACCTTCCAATTTAAACTCCATAAAATCAAGTGTCAGACG
>CAWUFW010025172.1:0-48912 GCA_963921515.1 Calotriton arnoldi
GCATACACAGATTTCTTTCCTTTAAGTGAGCTTCCCTGTGAGGTGGTGTTCTAGTGGTGGCAAAATATCAGGCAGTGTTTGTTGGTTATATTTGTACCACTGCCTTGCTCTATTTGTTGTTGTGTTTGTACATGTCATGACACAGTTGCATATCACTATGAGATGGCATGTATTGTGTTAATCTAACTGACATACACATCTTGGGATGATTATCTTTTGGTTGCTTTTGATTTGCTAGGTGTGGATGGTTTGACTGTCCCCTTGAGAGTGATGTGTGTGTATTGGCACACAATATTGTGTATATTAGTTGTGTACTCACCAGGCTCTGGGATGTCTGTTAGTCCATATACGCTCACTGGTGGTAGGATGGCCCGCACCTTCTCCTCCCAGGGCCTGAGGTATAGTGGTTTTGCAGGAGGGCCACTGCTGGTGTGCTGGCTCAGGAGGTAATCCTTCTTGAGTAGGTCTCTGACCCTCCTGCGCACATCATACCACCTGTTCTGGATGTCTTCCTTTGTGCGCAAACATGGTGATTGTGTGTTCACCCTGTCGACGATCCTCGCCCACATCTTGGTTTTCTGCGACATGGGAGTCTGTTGGACCAATGTGCCAAACAACTGTGGCTCTACCCTCAGGATCTCGTCTACCATGACTTCCAATTCACTATCTAGGAACTTTGGATTCTTCTTTAGGGGCATGGTGATGGGTGGTGGTGGTGATTGATGTGTGTGTGTGTGTGCAAGTGAGAGTGTGTGAGTGTAGGTTTTGCTGTGTGTGTGTGAGGGTGCTATTTGTTGAGGTGCTAATGGTGTGTGGTTTTTGTGTTGGATGAGCTGTGTGTGTGTCTGTATTTGCTGTGTGATGGTGTTGTGTGCTGGCAGGTCAGTGGAATTTGCAAAGGATCATGGTAGGGATTTGTGGGCTTTATGTAGGTGGAGTTGGGGGTGTGTCCTTGTTCCATTTTTTTCTCCCCCTGTATTTATTGGCTTTGTCATTGCTTGTTTGGCCCTTTTTTTTTGTATTTTTTCATTAGTGATTATTGTGCATGTAGGAGTCGTTCTTCTGACCGAGTAGGACGTTGCAGTTGTCTCGTGCACGCCTGTCCGAGTCGTTCCCGCTGTGTTTCAGCTCCGTTTCATATGCAGCGTACGCATCGTTCGCGGGGTATTGTGTTTGTTCGGCTGGCTTTTGTATGCGTGTCGGTCGTATGGCTTGGGCTCCGTGCGAGTCGGTCTGATTTTGCACCCATTGCATCGTACTGCGCGGGTCGGAGTTCGCAGGTACGTTTCGTTCGGGTTGTTTCCTGGTGCGTGTCGGTCGGTGCGATTCGCGTGGTTTCCCGGCCGGATAGCTTGTTTCCGGCCGGGTCGGTCGTTCGCCTTGAGTTCCGTGCAAGTCGGTCGTGATTTCCATGCATTTCATCGTACTTCCCAGGTCGGGCAACGCCGGTACGTGTCGGTCGGACTATAATCCCGTACCGAGTCGGTCGGTATTTTTTCCGGCCCAAATCGGAATCGGCCCCTTTGTGTCTTCAACATCCTCAACTTCAGAGTCATCATGAAAAGCCATACGTGAGAGACAGTCAGCCCTGAAATTCTTACCACCAGAAATATGTTTAATGGAAAAGTGAGACTCTTGCAACCGCGAAAGTAATCTAACCGATCTGGCAGAAGCCTTGCCAAGCCATGTACCATTAAGTAAATGTGTAAGGGGTTTATGGTCAGTAAAAAGTTCAAATTCACGTCCCCAAATGTAATTTTTAAATTTATCAATTGCCCAAACATACGCGAGGGCCTCGCGTTCAATAGTACTGTAATGTGTCTCGGAAGGTTTGAACATTCTTGAAGAAAAGGCTATGGTATGTTCCTTTCCAGATACCCATTGACCTAGGACTGCACCCAACCCTGTGAGACTGGCATCCACCATGATGAAACATTTAGACCCATCTTGAAAAGCATGTAAAGCAGGTGCCTCAACATTGAATTTTTTGATTTGGTTAAATGAAGACGAGACTTTGTCAGACCAGTCAAATTTTGAACCCTTGCGCAGGAGGGCATGCAATGGTTCAACTGTTTGGGCATAACCCTTAACAAATCGTGCGTAATATTCTGCTAATCCCAAAAATGACTGAAGGGTATCTTTGTCTTTAGGAGGAAAAGAATGACTAATGGCTTTAATAAGGGACAACTTGGGTTTGATGCCCTCAGAAGACAAAGTGTGACCCAAGTAATCCAGTTGATAAGTACCAAATTGGCATTTGTCTGTCCTAATGATCATGCCTGCTTCATCCAATTTACTCAAAACTATAGTCAAATTGTTTAAGTGTATTTCCCAATTTTCTGCAAACACCAGGATATCATCCTGATATGCCTGGACCCCCGGCATGTCTACGAAAAGATTATCCATCAACTTCTGAAAGACACTAGCCGCGAAGGCCAAAAGGTAATCTGAGATACTTGTAAACCCTGAAAGGTGTGGCAAATGTGGTGAACTCTTGAGAATCCGCTTTCAAAGGTATCTTGTGATAGGCTGAACGGAGGTCAATGATTGAAAAAAACGTTGCCCCCCCAAACTGGCAAGAAGTTCGTGAATCTTGGGAAGGGGATGACAATCAATCAAGATGTTTTTATTCAAAGTGCGTAAGTCAGCACATAACCTGACCTCCCCAGATTTTTTTCTGACGATAACAATGGGAGATACCCATTCTGAGGAGTCACACGGTGCAATGACCCCTTCATCACACAATGACTTGAGAACTGACTTAAGCTCAACCCTAGCACTAAGGGGCAAAGGACCCCAATTTGTTCGAAAATAAATTAGGAAACCGGTCCAAAACGTTTTTGGCATCTAGGGTATGGTCTTCAAGACTTAAGCAATCCACTTCATTTTGTTCATCCTCTAGAAACCCAGCTCCAGTATAGCCTTGAGGAACATCTCCCATGGCAATGGGGTTATCAGGGCCAGGAATGAGAAGCAACCCCATTTTAGCAAGATCTTGCCAACCAACTATGTTGCGTCCCTTGACTGCAACATAGACTTTTGTAAAAATTGATCTACCTAAGCATTCCAACCTTGAATTAAAGTAACCCAACATTTCAATATCAAATTTGCCGAATGCTTTGGGGTTGACATCTGTTTGAGTTAAGGTAATAGAACCTTGCCATTTATCAAAAAACATGACATCCGATAAAATCGTTATAGGCGAGCCAGAATCAGCCATAATTGGGATTTCTACTTTCCCAAATAATGCAATACCTAGAGGACCTCTGACATAATGACTGTTACAAATAGAATTACATTCAACTGTTAAAAGCAGATCATGTAATTGCTCTGTGCAGTCATCAAGAGTCTCAGAAAATTCTACACTGTTGACTCTTGTAGCTTTTTTAACAGATCTACAGACTACTTGAAAGTGGCCTACTTTTTTACATAATACACATCTTTTCCCTATAGCTGGGCACATGGAGTAATTGCTAAGATGTGACTTCGATCCACACCTATAACAACTTGTGTTGCTCTTTCTTATCAATTGTTTAGCAGGTTTATTTAGTTTCACGGCATTGACGCAGTCTCCAGTTTCATGTGTAGAGGACTTGACAAAGTTGGAAGATTGATCATTCTGAAGAGCTTTGGAGGTAATAATGGATCTCTCAATGCTCTTGGCAATGTCAATAGTTTCCAGGAGTGTGGGTTTCCTGCAACTAAGGAGGAGTTCTTGAATTTTCCTTGAAAAACAAGAGAAAACGAACTGATCACGAATGTAAATATCAAGATTTGCTTCAAATTCACAGGTGGAGGCTAAGACTCATAGTTCAGCGATGTATTCGTCTACAGATTCGTCAGCACGTTGTTTTCTCCTGAAAACATTATGTCTCTCTAGCATATTATTTGGCTCTTGGTCATAATATATTGCCAAACGAGCTAACGCCTCTTTGTAAGAATCCCAGTGCTCTGCATCACCAGCTTCTCCTAGGGGTGTTGGGAAAGGGGGCAAATTCTCAAAAACATGTTGCGCAGAAAGTCCTAGGCAACCATAAATAATTGCAACTTTGCGAGCAGGTGAAAACTTGACTGCATCAATTGCTACAATGTGATTTTCAAATGCTTTTACCCATTGTCGCCAGGGAATACTGGGTTTACCTGGATGCTGCAAGAAAGGAGGCGGTTGTGCAAACTGCTGAGAGGTAGCCATGGAAGAAGACAATGAGTCTGGGAATATTAAATATTAAACATGTAAAAGAAAAACAAGTGGAAAGTGGAAAGCACTTGCAAAATCTGCAAAGCTGTTGTCAATGCAATAAATGTGAAAATGCAAGAAAGTAACAGTTTAGTCCAACAGTTCTTATGCTTTTAAAGGCAGGTGAGCCTGTCACCGAAGTTTGCAGGCCCAGAAATAAATAAAGGTGAGCCTATCACCGAATTTGAAGGCTCCAAATACACAAAAACGAAAGGTTTGTAATTAAGTAAAATATTTAAGGTGAGCCTATCATCAAACTAGAAGGCTCGAATTTATAGGTTAGCAGTATCTTTTAAACAAAGAAAATAAGGTGTGCCTGTCACCGTAAGCGTAGACAGGCTGGGTCCTACCTTTATCAAGATACCCTGGCAAACCAATCCAATATGGCCGCCTGCGCGAAGACGTGATGATGAGGCAGGGCTGTATAATTGAGCATGTGAACAGCCTAATCAAATATTGCCGCCCGCGTGATGACGCGGTGACTTCTCTCGTAGGTTGAAGAGACGATGACGTCACGAGGAGGGGCAGCTCCGAAGCTCCGCCGGGAACGCTGCAAAATGAGGAGACCGCTGCTGCACCCTGTGTAAGAAGCTGGAAGACAGTGGAGCAGGTCGTCTGTCTGAAGTGAGTCAGGAGACAGCAAAGGGAGGCGCTGTGCTGCGCGAAGAATTTTGAAGAATTGGCCGGTGGGTGCTGGATGCGTGGGCTCCTCCGGTCGTCGCCAAATGAAGCAAGGAGGAGACAGGAGACTTCAAGGTAAGTTGAAAGAGGTTTTATTTTCAGTAGTGAAGCACCCACGACCGAGCGCTCCCGCTGCGTACCAGGATCTCCGCCAACTGATTAACATTGACAGAATCCTGGCACGCATCGTTCAGAGCCCGAACGTGGAACCAGGTTCAAACAATGCATAGAAGGCGAGACACCGTCGCGCTGGAGGCATCGCGAGGATGCCTCCAAGCAAAGCTGCACACTACACTCCGGGCCAGATGTACGACCCACCAATCAGCGAGTCGCAAATTGCATCGCATTTGCGACTCGCAATTTGCGACTTGCTAATTGGAATGCACAACAGTGTCTCAGACACTGTTTGCGATTCCGAATGGGGTCGCAAATTGCCTGCCACATTAATATTAATGAGGCAGGCGCAATTTGCAACCCCATTAGGAATGGCTAGCACTCACAGGGATGGTGGCCTGCTGGGGTCAGCAGACACCATGTCTGTGAATGCTTTTTTAATAAAGCAGTTCTTTTTTTTTGTAAATGCAGCCCGTTTTCCTTAAAGGAAAACGGGATGCATTTAAAAAAGAAAAATGAAACTTTTCAGTTTCATTTTTTCAAGGGCAGGCAGTGGTCTCTGGGACCACTGCCTGCTCTTAAAAAATATTTTCCCACATACTCACAAAGGGGAAGAGGTCCCTTGGGGACCCCTTCCCCTTTGCGAATGGTTTACCACCTACTTGAAGTAGGTGGTAAACTGGTAGTGTTTTGCGGCCGCAAATGCAGTCGCAAAACATTAGTACATTACATGTTGGCTCGCTATTAGGAAGGGACGCCCCTTCCTAATAGCGAGAGTCGCAAATACTATTTTGCGAGTCAGTGACTCGCAAAATAGCATTTGTACATGCTATTACCCTTTTTTGCGGCCGCAAACGGGAGGATCTCCCGTTTGCGGCCGCAAAAAAGGGTCGTACATCTGGCTCTCTCACAGCTGTGCACATGAATGTGACACCTTTAAAGCTGTGAATATCAGCGACTTTTCCACCTGAAACTGCACCTCAGTGACTTTACATAAGTATGTACGTGATTCACAACGTACGTGATTCACGTTGTCTTGGTTGATAGAGACAGAATCATGCCACCTCTCTGTGGCATTCCATGACGGTGCAGCATCACTGTGTGTCTAACATTGCATTGCTTGGATACACCAGAACAGTGCCCAACGTTACAGCGTTGAAGCTGTCCTCTCGAGTGTCTTCCGAGGCCAAGGTTGCTATGGCTACTCCAACGCTGCTCACATGTCACCGCTAAATTTCATGAACAGTGACGTTCCTTCATGATCCTGATCACTGCCCTCAAGGCACTCCTCAAACAACAACACAATTTCACAGCACCAGTAGGCCCTCATATGTTAAAATTCACTACGCTCACCCTGGATCGTGCCTGTAAAAAAGTGCGGGGCTCATGCCAGACTACACTACACACACTCGGAGACAAAAGGGCAGTGCTAGTACTGGCCTGTGCCTCACACACACTTTGTTCTCCTGTTAGCTCGCCAGCTCGCTCGTGCATCCATGCACCCTAGACAACAAGTGCTTCCCAGGCTCGATTCCTGCCCCCGACCTCAGCGGGTCACATGAACACAGCGCCTTATGCAGTTTTCAATTGTACACACACCACCCGACCTTTCCTCGCACTGAATAGCGCTTAACACACAGGTACCGCAGTTTGGTATAAACTCACCCATTTACCCCAATTTGTCCACACCTGCAGCACTCCTTTTGCTGGGGAAAGTTCAGTCTCACAGGTCTCCCAATTCTTCCAAACTTTTGGGACCAGGGGTTTTATGTTCTGCCACAGCTCAGCCCTTCAATAGATTCTCTAAATATTTGTCCTCCACTGTGTCCCTTCCTTATGATCCCACCCTCGTCGCCACTTTTGAGATGACAGGACAGAGCCAATTGTAGAAATTAGAAGACTTATTCAGCAGCATACAACGACCCCTGTCACATCCCAGCTGCTCAGCAAATGTTAGCTTCCTATTTTCCTGGAATCCAACAACCTAGATTCCAGGACTAGAAGCATCAAGTTGCCAGGATACAACAGTATGCACACGGCTAAATGTCTGAACAGAGGGCTCTTCTGTATTATCTGTTAGAAGACCTATATTTAGGTCCTTGTATAGAAATTGCATTAGTAGGTGTATGTCAGTATGGATATCTGTGCTGAGTCTCTGCACTGGAACAGCAGTAGATCAGAATTCAGGTGGATTGGCAGAGCTAGGTTTAAGCCCCAGGACTGGAAGTTATGGCTGTCTATTGGTCTCATTGTTTAAATGGCATGAAATGCTGAAGGTCAGCATAGATCTGCAATGACGAACCCGTTTGTGTGGTCCAGTACTGGAATATCAATGGTTATGCTGGGTAGGATTCATGCGCACTACTGGAGATGTGTTTGACTGTTTGCACTAAAATGGATGGGGGGTTTTGTTGAGTCCGGACAGAGGCGAATCTGTCTGGTCCTCTGTCCTATAAGCATGCCCCCTGTTGTGCAGTCGGTGTCTGTGTCTCTTTGCCACATGCATGTTTACCCTTGTCCTTAAGTCAAGTCAAAATACTTTATTTCTATTAAATAAGTTCCTATAGAAATATTATTCACATTTCCCAATACATAAAATAGTTTTAAATAGCCTAAAACAACAATACATAGCTGCATCATTCAACTACACATTCTTACAAATTATACAATTATAGACATATAAACATTAACATTTCTCCATCCCAAGACTCAATACAGTCCATGACCCAAAATCTCACATATGTTTAAAACATTTTAAAAGAATAATAAGAATTGAACTAATAACAAACGATTCATTTTACCCCAATTAACATTTATAAGATATCATTTTACCCCAATAAACATTTATAACATGCAATGTGCATTGCAGCTTATAGGCGATACAGTCTACATACCCAAATTTCACGTATGTCTAAAACAATTTAGAAGAATAATAAGAATTTAACTGATAGCAAACAGTTCATTTTACCCCAATAAGCATTTGTAAAGTGCAATGTGCATAACAGCTTGTCACAACCTCAGGGATCTCTCTTAATCATACTTCTATTAGGGACACATTTGCCGTCTTCATCAAAAAAAAAAAATCCTATTAGGAGATCCTCTCATTGTACTTAACATCTCCTTACTGAGTAAAAACACACCCACGCCAGCCACGATCTTAAACTCTACAAACGGGGTAATAGCACCTGAGTCTTCATAATTTTACACTAATACTGGCCAATGGCAAAGGCTACATCCCTGAATCTGAGGCCATAAATCAAGTCTAAACCCATTTCCTTCGTTTGAATCCCATATTTTTTAAATACAGGTTGGGGGACCTTTTTCCTTTCCTCAATGAAGACTACACAATCTATCAGTTTGTGGCTCACTGAAAATTTCCTACCTCGGTTACTGGGCCACTGACCATTACTTTTAGCAACTTCAATTTTTAATCCCTTGAGATCCAGGGTCATCTCACCCTTAAACGCAAAATTACATTACATAAACTCTTTCCAGAATATTATATAGGTAAGGGAACAAATCTGTGATCTCCTGTGAGGTTATGAAAGGAACAACTAAGCTCTTAATTTTAAGGAGTGCAAATCCTTTCTCCAACTAATTTTTAAAGCACTTTGCCTAAATGTACTCTTTATCTGGCTGATTCGAACTACTTCCCCTCCTTTGGTACGCATCTCTGTGATCTCCAAGGGGCATATTATCAAAACGGCGTTAAAAATTATCGCCGCTTTAGCGGCAGAAAACTGCTGCTAAAGCGGCGATAATGGGCTTGATAATATGCCCTTGAGATTTCCAATAGAAGTCCATGTTGTGGAATTGGAATTCAAGGAATACCAGCTCAGTTTAGTACAAACCATCACTTGTGAAAGAATAGCACACAGTGGCACAGATGAACAGAGCACGTGGTAGGCCGGCGTCTGATATGCATCCGATTGGACTGACAGTTTTGCCACTCACTGTCTTTGTTAGAACAGATTCACAATTGCTTTATTAACCTTCCTGCTTTCTCAAATTTGCTTGAAAATGCACCATTTGCCCACTCTTTTTTCAAAATTTTCTCGGGGGAGAACCCCCCAAACCCCAGTAGGTGGGTCGGGCGCGCTCGCTACGCTCGCTCGCTAGAGTGCTGTACGACAATTGTTTTACGCCTCACCACTTTCAAATGTCACCAGCCGCCACTGTTTGTGAGTGTACATAATCAGAACAGAATATTTGGTGAATGTGCAATCTCAGATCAGAACTTTTTTTGTATGCACATTCAGATGAATACATTTTGTAGGAAGAAGTTTTCTTATCGATGCATTTTGCGCATCCTCGAGAGGGCGTGATGTAAATTGACATTTTCACATGCGTGCATTTTGCACTGGTATATTTCTAATTCAGTGTTTTTGACAGTAGCGGCCCATGGTGGGAGTGCTGCCGGGCGGTGACGTGGGGCTGGGGGAGGGGCAGGGTTGGGGGTAGTAAAGTACGTAATACGGCCGTATAGAGGTAAGTAGCCAAATGCGATCCAGCGCGCGCAACGAAATTCGTTTTATTTATTTATATGTCTACTTACCGCTATACGGCCGTATTCTGTACTTTACTACCCCCCACCCTGCCCCTCCCCCGTCCCACGTCACCGCCCAGCAGCACTCCCACCACGGGCCGCTACTGGTTTTTGAGCGTATTTATATCTCATTTAATAGCCTGCTGCCAAAGTGAAGCAGTCAAAACTAATCCAGGTTAATAATGACCTGACCTGTTTAGGCCAATGACAATAACTCTGAGAAGCCCTCTTCGACTGAAGATAACCGAGTCTTCAGTTCACTCCAATGATAATAAGCCTTGCAGTATGGCCTGGTACTGCCTAAGTCCCCTTTTACTTTTAGACCTAAGACCGCCCTTGGATGTGGACTCCCTCCCTCCTCCAAGGCAAGCACTTCCGACCACACTCTTTTGGATTAGGGGGAGTAACCCCCCCCCGGCCGTTTTTATTACATAATTAAAACATTAAATTATTATTTACATTATGTACAATTACGCAGAAAGTCCAGATACATTGATAGATACTTGGCTAACTTTAACATGTTTCTAGTACATATCAATTCCTACCGTAATCTAAACATGTATATACTTTACTTTCTGCGTGTCCCTGCTAGAGCCTACGGCAAGGTCAATGACTGGCAGCCCCAGATCCCGGTAAAACTGCAAAGACTCCACTGGAGTAAGATTGCATAGGGGGTCCAGTTTATCGGACGGATATTTTCCCCCGGGCCCCCCCTACGCCCTGAGCCTTAACTCCATAATGGGGCGCTGCAATTTTGCATCCTTGCGCCCTGATGTGCACCCTTTCAGCCTACCGACCGGCTGTAACTGCCCCTGGAGTTCCATGGTGCTGGCCGCTAAGGACCGAAAACTATGCTTACCGCCTGACCAGGGAAACACAACTTAAAATACCACTGCCTCTTTAGAAAATAAATGTATTTCTCCGTTCTATTTGATGAAATAATTAGTAACCCTCACACTCCAACTGATGCTAAAAGTTCATTTGTGCATTTGGATTTGAAGCCTGCACTGATTTCTTTCCACACCCATCTTAACATTTCAAACAGTCTGCCACAAGTAAGTTTCAGGAATGGAACCGTGCAAGATAAAAGTACACAAGAAAGGGAAACCGCACGAGAACAAGCAAGGGGAAGAGACCATAGCAAACGCTTCAGTACACCCTTCGCCTTCAATAATAATAATAACAAGCATTGGCAAAGCGGTAGGACTTGATTATGAGAAATCTGTTTGTTTTGGCAATGATTTTTAGCTATGAAAATTATGGTTTGGAAGCACACAGACAATAGTGGGGGTGGCGTCCTATTTAGCCGGAGCACATCTGGGTGGGCTTTATAGCTCTAGTGACCCCGCATACTCCGGCGTTCCCGCTTCATAAAGCTGGCTTTATAGGACGAGAAAACAGACCGGCTGCCCTCCATTTTGAATTTTAAAGCCTGCAAAGTAAATATAAGATTAACCGAGATGTGTTCCGGTTCTTGATTGACGAAGTGATATGGTATCCGCTTACGTTTCTATCAATCCGAGGGAGGTGTCTGATCAGAAGATCGACTACATAAGTAAAATGTGTTCTTGCCTATACGACAGAACAACCTTATAAAGCTACTATTAGTGTATCTCATCACATATACATGGGAGCCTCACCAACCTGAGTGCAGCTGCACTGGTTTAATAATTGAATTGTGGATGAGGAAAGAAAATTATAGTCCTGAAGAAGGTGGCCTTATACATCTATGACCACCGAAACGCGTCGAAGCAGTGGTTTCTGTTAAATGTGAGGTGTGGCAGTGGCCATTTAGACAGGGAAGACCATACCCTGCTAGGTGCTGTCATAATACGTTTCAAATTAACGATTCAAAGGCAAAATTCACTGTCTTGTGTAGTTTCCTTGCCATGGGGTTTGTCCATTTATGTATCTGTACTCACTGAGTTAGTCAGGAGTTTTTAATACTTTTTATTGGGTTTTTTGGAATGATGCTACATAATATGTATTGTAATTTTAATGTATCTTCATGATTTGATGTGAATAATTTTTATATTTGATGTATTAAAACTTGTGCATAAGTACTTCCACATCTTGAGCAGAGTGTTTCTATTTTTAAATAATGATTATTGTTGTGGTTTGATGTTGTATGCTTGATATAAGAGTGCTACCATTTCTATAAGGAATATGTTGAATTGTTCTGAAGGGAATCTTGTTTTGTAAATACTTTTGCAGTGAGCCAACGGGAAGAAGAGGGCCACCCGGCATGTATAGATAGCCATGAAAATGTAATAGAAAGATGTGTGGCTTGCTGTGGCTCTGAAAACCACTGCACAGGTGGCATCTATTAAGAGGAAGGGCGATGGACGTGGGGAGATGACGAATTTGGAGTTGATGGGCAGTTGAGTGTACTCGACAACTGCAATAAAAAACATAAAGCAACGAGCTAGGTTTGGGAGAGGTGGTAGCAACATGAAGTGTGCAGTCAATGGACTGAGTGGGTTCTTATGAATAGAGAGAATTAGCTCATGAGAGAGAGAGCAAGGAAACACATGAACTCTCATGGAGTGTTTAACTAAAAAGAAAAGAAGTAGTGCTTAAAAAGCAAGCACTGAAAGCACAGATGTCAGTCAATCAAAGTGATGGTGAAAAAGCAATACTCCCTGGGAGGGACAAGCTCAAGATTGACAAGCTGGGGCACAAATAAGAAGCAGGCAAATGAGATTGATATGGAGAGCCAATTAAAGGGAAGCAACGTGCAGGCTCCAAGCCCCTTTATGTTCTTGGTAAGCCACAATACACCTCGTAACAGACAGAGCATGTGCGATCTAGTAGGCTCGACCTAAAAAGTAACACCTGAAAAGCAGTGGAAAGACACAAAGAAAGGCCCCATGCTCTAGGGAAGGGACAAACTCAGAAAGAAAGGAAAGTGTAGTGTAGCTCCTATTTCCCTAATAGGCTCTGCGCATTGGAATAATATATCCTATAGGTTTGACATAGGACTAAGGTCGGTATGTCCCTATCGAGTATATTAAACTTAATTACTTGTGCCAGCTAGCTCAGAGGCCACTAGAAACTTCTTGACGACAAGAAGGGAGTAGTTTCTGGCAGCCGCAAAACATGACTACTGTGTTTCCCTTACAGAATCAGGACGTGTCCCAGAGTCGTAGAAACAATAGATAACTATTTCACTCAGCTCAGTCGTACATGGTTCAGTTATTCTCAAAGTTACACAGAAATAACAGACGGGCGTTTCAATAAAAAGGTTTATTGAACAGTCTTGTTTCTGTTGTAAGTTAGATGTGCTGTTACGATCACAAGACAATATGCGAGATAAATAATGTACAGAGTGAGCAGTAGAAATAAATAATACTGCGTTAGCATTATCTTTTAGCATATATGCATTTACATAAAATGACACAGCCTAAAAATGCGAGTACTCATACGATGCGTTTCTAGCCTAGTTCTACCCCAGTGTTCCTAACCTATCCTAGGTGTAGGGAGAAGTAGAAGTAGGTGATGTAATCCTGACTAGAGTATACTAAGAGTATGTTAAGCGTAGTATGCCAAGAGTCTAATATGCCAAGAGTCCCTCTAGGTTCTAGTCTGCTCCATACCTGAAGAATGAGAGAGGTAGGAATCTCTTTCCGGACTCGAACTCCAACACCCCGCAAGGGAAGTTAGATCACTGGAAGCTGGACTCTCTGCGTGCAGGAATGACAGCGTCTTCTCAGTGCGTCCGGCCGGGAATCGGGCTCCTCTGAAGTCGAGGTCTCCTCTGATTTACAGGGGTTTGGGAAGGTATATTTATACCTGAAAATGTTAGCATTGACGTGAGTTGGGCAGCGAAAGACGTCATGAATGAACCCCTAAGGAATAATGGTTCATGCATAATATATGAGTCCTTGAAGAAATCAATAGTCCTGGGCAAGGGAAACTCCCGCAGCCTAAGGGTCTGTTTTTTTCATGGACTCGTTGAGATGCTAGGGTGGACGGATGCCGGAATCCATGCCTGTATTTGGAGTGCATGGTTTATGCCTAAGGTCAGGGATTTTATGCCTATATAAGGGCAAGGCGAATTGTGCCTATATAAGGACATGATTCTAGAAAAGCCCGTTTATGGACACCCTATAAAGTATACAACACCCACTCCTCTTTCGTGTATACGACACTACTAAAATGCTAAAACATTTAAAATGCTAAACATTTAGAATGGAGTACCGCATATTAAAACATATCCTAAAAAGCATTAAAAGACATTTTTTAAAATGCAAAGGTTTCTGTACATCAGTAAGCAATGCTTATCAGTTCCAGCATAAATTTTGAAATAAATGCAATCGGAATGCAATATAAAAGCAATATTTACATATGACGAAAATGATCGATAAGTTTGTTCAAAATCAAAGTCATTGCCTGTCATGAAAATTAAATGAACTGTTCTTAGACACACAAGATGACTAAGTGTCCCTGGAAGTACTGCCAAGTCTGTATTATAAGGCTAGTTCTACTTTAAGCAGATTGAAGTGCCATTTTCGTTCAAAAAATGGGACAAAAAATTCAAATTTGGTAGAGTTCCAAGTCTTTGAAAAATGAAGGCCAAATTGTTGCTGTCTCTCTGGAACATAGTATGCCGAATCAGAGTCAGTTTACGGGTCTGGTGTAAACATGAGATCATCTATTTCAATAGACAAAACATCATCCACTGTCGTTGGTGTAAGTTGGAACACCTCGTGTAAGAGATCGATCGCACAAAGATGGGAAGCATCGCTCCCAGCATAGGTCGCCGCAGCAATGTTCGCGTCCGTTGTTACCTGTGTGCCTGGAGTTGTTTCTCGTACCTCAGCAGCAGCAGGAGGCGACTGTGAGATCTCAATGAATGCTGACATCAGGATAGGGAGCCTCTGGGGACAACACAGAGCATGGGCCGTTATCGGGACCAGCAAAGTATCGACGTCCTTTGGCGCAGCTGATGGATATGTTAGACAAGCATCCAACAAGCATTCTTCACCGCATAGCAGGCAGCGTAGAACAGGTAAGATGCAATCTTGCCAGATTGGTCTGAATGACAGGAACCACGTGGTATTAAGGTCCCGTAGACGAGTCATGCCCAATAGCTGTACTATTCGCTCACGGCACTTTCTTTCAAGGAGAGCTTTCTCCATTTCGCTCGGAGTGATGTCGGCGAATAGGCTGGCCATAGCGCAATAGCAGAAAGATGAATAAAATTCCGGCAACAAGTGCGAGAATTAATGGTATGCCACCAAACACCGAATGTGCAAAGTTGGGGATGATTCCAAGTATTGCCTGGAAAGGTGCTAACAGACCGGAGCAAATGCTCTTAAATACATGTACAATTCCGGTCGTATCTGACATGTTAAAGATACGTGATACCATTTCTACGAAATGTATAGGGCAGTTTGTACGTATTAAAGTCTGTATCTCAGCCGAAGTCCTTGCTACTTGTAGATCATAGGTTTCTTTGGCCGAGGTCAAAGGCACTGTTTGCTGTAAAAGCATAGCTTTCATTCTGCTCAAAGTATCAAATCTTATAAAAGAGACGTTCAGCGAAGGCCATAGCGGCGACTCCCTGACTGTGTCTATTGGGGGAAACAATGCTTGCATACAGCAAGTGACCCTGGAGTTGACCGTTACTAGATATGGGATGCCTGGCAACATTCCACAGCAACTCTGATCATTCAACATGAGGTAACTCCCATTAGAAAGTTGTCCAAACGTTGGATTAATCACAGCAGCTGGTGTACCCCGCTGATGGCAAGACAAGTTTGCCACAGAACCATTACAAGTCCCGTGTAAAGAAATGTCCTGACATATGAGTGAACCGGTCAGTGCATGTTTACAGTTAGTACCGCTAAGAAACACTTCACGATCCCCACTCCAACATCTATGTGTATACGGTAAATCCCAAGATGTCTTAATGTATTCCTTACCCAACCTTTCATATTTGCCTGCTTGCATTTGTCTGAGGCAATACTGAAACTGAAAAGTTGTCACAGGTAATGTTATTTTGCCATGAATAACCCATTCTGTAGCTGGTTTTTCTGCCACTGTGAATGGTAACTTCTCCATTTTTTCAATGCTTAGCACTGTATACCTTGCTCCTCTTTGTGCTAATTCGATCTGTTTATCAGTGAGATTGTATTCTGCAAACAGAGACGACGTGTTGATGAAACGCCAAGGCACATAGCCCGCTCGCAAAGATTGCAGCATCCATGTCAATGACACTATAGAACGTAATTGGGATTGACCTTGTTGTAACATAGCCAAATCTTGTTCTAGAATGTCGATAGCAGAGGACACAATGCCATCCAATGAATAAATTCTGGAGGACAAAGTTGTTAACCCATTGTCGACCACAGAGAGTGTTTTCTCTAAATTAATACGATCAAGTTCACGTATTCGTTCTGCGGCCTCTATCTGTGACACTTTCCATGCTTCATTATAAGCAGCATAAATGCCGGTATATATGAAACGTTTTTGACGCGGTTTTCTTGGTCCAAGCAAGAATTCCCTAAGATCAGCATCTCCTGTAAGTAAGGATAAGTGTTGTTTCACATCCTGTAGTGTAGATTTATGCAGCCAATCGAGGCATAATTTTCCTACACTATATGTTGTTACTACCCCCGGATGTTGTCTTTGGACATATCTTGGGTCTGCCCTATGAATAGTAAAGCCCTGAGTTTTGTTCAAGAACCTTTCCTGACAGCTGTTTGTGTCTGTGGGCCAGATCAACCATTTTTTCCAATTTGGATGAGCTCTGTTAAGTTGTAGTATATTGTCAACTGTCACCACTGCCTTTGTATTATTTTCACTGGCAGGTGTTGGCACAGAAGGTGTTTTCATCTCTTTGATCTTGGCTAATCCAAGACAAGATGTTTGTTGGACGGTTTCATTCAAAAACAGTATTTGTTCAGGGATGATACAGGCTCTAAATAAAGCTTCTATACCCTGTATTTGCCAATCTTTACTACCCCAGACAGTTTTTGTCTCAATTGTGTCTTTCCATAAGTCGAAACCCTGTGTAGACAGTTGGGCAATAAATGCTTCAGAATAAATCTGTTTCGTATTTGTTAACATAATTTTCAGTCCTGTTTTGTTTACATTTTTATAGTAAAACGTTTCTGGGTCAGATGTATTGTAACCTGAAAAATATGGAAACTTACTAGCAAAAAGTTTTGAACTACCTTGTGGCGGTGTAGGACAATGTTCCCATTGGTTAAACATAAACACATTTCTTGGATATGCAGTTTTGTGCAAATAATGATGACCATAGTGGTTATAACAATATAGTTCTTCATAGTCTGATGAACCTTCTAAATATTCATTTTTAGAAAATGCAGCAGATTTTTCTAGATCAAACATTATATCAGTCGCAGTCTCAAAGTCCCAATCATCTGAATAGGTACTGGACGTAATTAAATCACTTAGTGAAATTTTAAACAAATGTGGAATGTTCAAATGTTCACTCGGGCCGAAGATTTCATAATCTGTTTTGTCCCACACTATACCATCCTGTATAGGAACAGCTGTGATGTTCACTGATGACAAGTCTCTTGCTTCACGATGGGAAGATTTATGAGGTTTCAAAAGTACATTCACGTCTTTTCCTTCACTGTTCACATGGATGTATCTGCCACTTATAAGCACGCTTACAGTTGTTACCAAAGCTAGCCAGAGCAGAAAAACAAAAAGTCCAGATGTAATCCAGAGTTCAATCCATGGAGAAACCAGATAATTCTTTTTCAGAAAGTGAATACAGTCTTGTACTTGCTGCTTGAGTTTGAATGATGCTGGCGTCGTTTCAGGTTCACTTGGATCTTCTGAGAACGTATCAAAGTCAATAAAATAGCCAGAAGCAGTTCTGTCAATTGTTGGAATTGCATCAGGATTTGTTGAAATCACAGGAGACAGTTCTTCACGTGTCACGTTGGTGTAGACAGGTGTATTTGGACGAACTGTTATTTGGTTGTCAAGAGGGATGAGTTCCATAGCTTGGTTGCTTAGTCCTTCATTTGTTACAATCTGAATTCTCGATTGTGAGCAGTCTTTCAGTCTGAACCTCTTGAATAGTAGCGAGAGGAGTGAGTCTGCTACTAGGTCGGAGTCCACGAGGCCTACTGCTTAGTATTGGCCACATGTTGTGGTTTGATGAGGTCGATGGACACAAATCTTTTCTCCTTTCTTCCAGCAAGGGGCGGCAGAAGTACTGTTCTTGTTCCTTGAACTGCTAGAACAGGTACCGGTTGTCTGTAAGAAGGTCCAAATTCCTTCTTGTCCGCAATTTTTCTCTGACTAGATCCCCGACTTTCGGAATCCAGACAGGCCTTGCTGGGACCGCCGATATTTCCCCAGTGGTGGTTGGCTGTAGGGAGACGTTGCTTTGTTTCGTTCTTAATTTGTTAAGCTCCTGTAAAACAGCCAAACGATCTTTGATATTAAATGCTTTATTTTCCACCACTGTGCCTACGTGTTCTAAGTCTGGAACCCACATTCTTGTCCCAAATAGGACTTCATATGGAGTGACCCCCCCTAGAGAACTTCTTGGCAGATTGTTGAGAGCGCGCTGCACGCTATTGAGGTGTTTGACCCACCCATCACCCGAACCTAATACCCTAGCTGTTATAGACTGCTTTATGTCCCGGTTTTTCCTTTCCACAAAAGAATTTCCCTCAGGATGGAATGGAGAGGAGTACCGCAATGCAACACCCAGACTGGCCATGGCCTCCTTGTAAGCCCTAGAGCTAAACGCACGACCCTGGTCAGAATGTAGCGTGCCTATTGCGTATGTGCCGATAAAGACTCGCAAATCTTTTATAACAGTTCGAGCGTCAGCCGAGCGCTGAGGCCATAACCATAGGAACCTAGAGCATGAATCCACTGCAACCATGATGTATTTATAATTACCGTCCCTTTGCAAGGGACCGCAGTGGTCCAGGTAAACACAAGCTAATGGTTTATCCGAAATTAACAAGGGTGTCTGCGCAGGACGTTTCACTGTTGAGACTTTCATCTGTTGGCAAATATCACATTCTAAAACATAGTTCTTAGTTTGTTTCCGAATGCCAGGCCACCAATATCTTTGCTTGAGTAAAGATGCTGTCGCTGAAACACCTGCATGGGCAGAAGCTATCCCTTCGTGGGCTGCTAGGATTAGTCCTAATCTGCGTTCCTTGTTTGGAATTACCCTATCCCCCACTCCAGGGATTCGAGCAAAAGGAACGTTATTCGCATCAATTACATAAGAGTACTTGAGTGGAAACTTTTTTGGTAACGCTGCACTGCTGCCTTTGCTTGAAGCATTGACAGCTAACATTATCTCACCGTCTATTTTTGTCTTTGAACGAGTGATCGCAGCTACGGAAGCCGTCTGAACAGCCCCCTTTGCGGCTTCGTCAGCCAATGAATTCCCTGCAACGTGAACGCCATCACGCTGATGACTCAGTGTGTGAATCACGTGAGCCTTTGGTAGTTCGCTTTTCAACTGAACTACTTGTTCCCAATGCATTTTGTGCTTTATTGTGCCTCCTTTCGCATCTTTGAAACCATTTTCAAGCCAGGTTCGTATATAGTCATTATACGACTGAACACAGTAAAAGGAATCGCACACGATTAGTGTGAGGAATTCTCGATCCGTACTCTCAAGTGCCAGTTTGAATGCTTGTAGTTCAGCTCGCTGAGCTGTACAATCACCTAGTGATTGAGTTTTTGTGACCATAGGTCTGAAGATGCCATCTCGCATGCGACCTTTAACGATAGCACACGCTGCACTGTAAGCTTGCTTACTCCCAGTTGCGGGCTGTGCGGATCCGTCAGTGTAAATTACGAATTCATACTGATCGAGAGGCAGAATCTCAATGGGCAGAGGACATTCTTGTTCATACTGGAGAAATGCTTGTATTTTTAAATCTGGATCAAAAACATATTCAACATCAGGTGCAGCAAGAGAATTAACCCATTGTATCCATCTCGGATGTAGTGCTTTAGCATTTGGAATGCTTGCTTTTGTGACCGCTTCTAAAGCTGGTACTGGGGTAACGACAATTATGCGTTTCCCTTGGGCTAAGGCTCTTTCTTTTGCTACAGCTGTTTGAACTGCTGTTAGAATTTTTTCAGTTGAACTGAAGCGCATTTCCGCTTGTGTGTACAAATGGGATTTGTATGCGATTGGTACTTTCTCACCCTCATTGAAGGTTAAGTAGGTGAATCCACATTGACCCGAAATTATTCGAATCACCAAATTTCTTTGACTTACGCGTGTTTGTAAGTGGTTTGTTGCTAACATGTTAGCTTGGAGTGAACGCAAGATTTCTGTGTGTTCCTGTGTCCAGTTTGATTGAAAAATCAGGTTTGATTAATGCGTAGAGAGGTTTAACCCTTTCTGCATAGTTTAGAATGTATGTTCTTCCGAAATTTAGGAATCCCAGTATTGATTGTAAGTTTTTTAGCGTCTTTGGAGGTTGGAGCAGTGCACATTTCTCTAGAAAGTTAGCTGCCAAGCTCTTGCCTTCACTTGAAAGCTCATATCCCAAAAATAGGACATTGAGATGGGCAATTCGGGACTTTTTAAAGTTGAACTTGTAGCCCTCAGAGGCGAATCCCAATATAATGGTGCTCACCCTGTTCAAGTGTTTGTCCAAGTCATCGTCTGTCAGATAGATGTCATCGACATAGGACAATGCCTCGTTGTCATAGATTTGTAGTAACTCCGTTACCCTCGCTGAGAATAAACCTGGGCTGTTCTTGAACCCTTGTGGGAGTCGACAAAAGTGACGCTGGGTCCCCATTATGGAGAATGCCGTTAAGTACCTGCTTTCAGGTGCTATGTTTTGACAAAAGAAACCATTTGAGATGGCTAATGTTGTTTTGTATTTTTTACGCACAATGTTATTCATTAATGCTGTGCTGTGTGCAATTTGCACTGCAAAAGTTTTAGAACAAGTATTTAGGTGTCTGTAGTCCAAAACTAGACGATATGTATTGTCTGGTTTGGAGACAGGAAACAAAGGATTGTTCATGGAGGAGGTGCATGTTTCAATCACCCCTTGATATTCAAGTTGATCTAAGATCTCCCTGACCTGTTTTTTAGCTTCTTGCTTAATAGGATACTGCCTTTGTGCAGTTGGTTCATGTTTCAGATATATTTTATGGTGAGGTGAGTCCTCATCCCATCCTACATGATTTTTATATAATGCTGGAGCCTGGGCCACTGCCCATTTTCTGGCATATGTATATTTTAGGTGAATTGGTATGTGATTGGAGAAGGCAGGCATAATAATGTCCTCGCCGTGTGGGCACTCCCTGACAAATTGTGGTGGCCAGTCTTTTTCTGCTAGAAGTATGTCATAACCCTTTGATTGTTTTTCCCAAAAGAGTGCTTTAACCTGTCTAGGTTTGTCTCCCTCCATCCGGAGTGTTATATCATATAACTTTTGTGGAGCACTAACCCTGGTGTCTACAGTTTCTACTGTAATGTACTCATTCAAGTCCACTATCTCCAGAAGTTCCATCAGGTTCTGGCGAGCTATTGTGACTTCTGCTGCACTGTCCAGCATTGTCTGAGCCCATTCTCCGTTCTTGAGTTGCGTTCTCAGAATTCTCGGCATGTCTTACTATTAGACCTGCGACTTTCTTTTTGGAGAATTGAGGTTTTGCTTTAGTTTTTGGAGCGTGTTTGTCGTCTTTCGATTTCACGCGTTCTTCTCTATGTTCTGTTCGTCCTCTTCTTTCCGAAGTCTGTGATGAGACCTGAAAGGGACGAGAGGAACGTGTATCAGTGTCTTGATACCTATCAGGTTTTCTCAAATTATCCCTATTCCTGAGGTTATACCTCCTTTCAGAGGGCTCCTTTTGAGGAGACCTACCTCGGGATTGAGACCTTTTCTCATTTGAATTTTGTTTATTAGTCTCCCACTTCTTTTTAGAAGATGTAGGAGTTTGTTTAATTGAGTCCTTCTCAGGACTTTCAGATAGTTTTGGTTTAACTGGTCTCCCACCCAAACTATCTCTGCCTAATTCTGCATAGGATTGTTCTATAATTCTGGGTAGCTCTGTTTGATGTTCTGTAACATCAAATTCCCTTAATTTTTGTCGGATCGCCACTGCTGCTGCCTCCCCTTTAATATTTGATAATATTATTGTTGAGACCTGGTCGAAATTTTTCAGTAATTTCATACCTAAATTTAAAGCAGGCTCTGCCCCGTATTCGTTTTGAATTTGTTTTAGGACATCAGGTATTACCGCAATTGACGGAATGCTGTGTGTTTTAGTGTAGATGGCAGCAAAGACTGAGCCCCAAGTGGTGCAGTCTTCCAGTTGTGGTGTGATCCCCATTGGTAAACTAATGGTTAGTATTCTGTGTTTCTCATGTGGGCTAGTATTTGGAAATACTGCTTCGATTTGAGTAATTTTTTGAGCTATCCAAAACGGGATTTGCTCACGCTTAGTGGGCATTTTACCCATGACTGCGTATAGAGTCTGTGATGTAATTTTTAGAGTATTCCCCTGGTGAGGGGTTTGATTTGGAAGTGTTAATGGTGGTTGGACTGTAAAAGTCCGCATGACATATTGAACCAATTGTCTGTAGATTTTTATTAACTCTGTGAGTTGAGTAAGTAGTTCCTCATCTGACATTATTTCTATGTCGGGATGAGGTGTGTAGCCGGCTAGAATCGGCCATGTTGCTCCTGGTCTACCTAGTGGACCGAGCCTGGTTATATTTTTGTGATGTTTTAGGGCGCCTTTAAACCAGAGCTGATGCTCTTGGTATGTTAATGGAATTTCTATATCCTCGAAAGGAATGTATTCCTCTGGTGGTTCATCTTCTTTGTAGAAGTGAAACGTGTGTTACTGAATTGGATTCAGGAAATATTACCCATGAATAGAATACCTCTGTCTGAAAGGATTCATGTGCCTCTATCACGAAAACTGCTCTACCTCCTCTTGGTGATAGGCCATGTTTTATAAGTTTTAGAGTAATGGCTCTTCTTAAGTTTGGAGCGATGTCGATGACACCCTCCTCGGTTTCATTTAAACCGGTGTTGTTAAAAAATGCTGGCTGGGCTGGATCAGCAGCAGCAGCTCCACCGTTTCTGGCGGGATTGTCCCCGTTTAAGGACATTTTGTTTTATGAAAAATGTAGAACAAGTTTCAAGGAAACAAAGATAAGGTGCACAATATTGTGGAACACTGTATCCTTCAACGTTGAGCAAACCAAACAGCTAATATATAGGGTTCTGCCCTATGTAGCCGTGGCGGATACTTAACCCTGCCCACTCCAGACGTCTTTAGGAGTATATGGGTAGGGGTCTCTGAGAGAAAAAGAAGAGATGCACAGCTGAGTTACTCAGTATCTAACGTTGAATTACTGCCTTACCAAACCGTTGGGCGCCATGTAGTGTAGCTCCTATTTCCTAATAGGCTCTGCGCATTGGAATAATATATCCTATAGGTTTGACATAGGACTAAGGTCGGTATGTCCCTATCGAGTATATTAAACTTAATTACTTGTGCCAGCTAGCTCAGAGGCCACTAGAAACTTCTTGACGACAAGAAGGGAGTAGTTTCTGGCAGCCGCAAAACATGACTACTGTGTTTCCTTACAGAATCAGGACGTGTCCCAGAGTCGTAGAAACAATAGATAACTATTTCACTCAGCTCAGTCGTGCATGGTTCAGTTATTCTCAAAGTTACACAGAAATAACAGACGGGCGTTTCAATAAAAAGGTTTATTGAACAGTCTTGTTTCTGTTGTAAGTTAGATGTGCTGTTACGATCACAAGACAATATGCGAGATAAATAATGTACAGAGTGAGCAGTAGAAATAAATAATACTGCGTTAGCATTATCTTTTTAGCATATATGCATTTACATAAAATGACACAGCCTAAAAATGCGAGTACTCATACGATGCGTTTCTAGCCTAGTTCTACCCCAGTGTTCCTAACCTATCCTAGGTGTAGGGAGAAGTAGAAGTAGGTGATGTAATCCTGACTAGAGTATACTAAGAGTATGTTAAGCATAGTATGCCAAGAGTCTAATATGCCAAGAGACCCTCTAGGTTCTAGTCTGCTCCATACCTGAAGAATGAGAGAGGTAGGAATCTCTTTCCGGACTCGAACTCCAACACCCCGCAAAGGAAGTTAGATCACTGGAAGCTGGATTCTCTGCGTGCAGGAATGACAGCGTCTTCTCAGTGCGTCCGGCCGGGAATCGGGCTCCTCTGAAGTCGAGGTCTCCTCTGATTTACAGGGGTTTGGGAAGGTATATTTATACCTGAAAATGTTAGCATTGACGTGAGTTGGGCAGCGAAAGACGTCATGAATGAACCCCTAAGGAATAATGGTTCATGCATAATATATGAGTCCTTGAAGAAATCAATAGTCCTGGGCAAGGGAAACTCCAGCAGCCTAAGGGTCTGTTTTTTTCATGGACTCGTTGAGATGCTAGGGTGGACGGATGCCGGAATCCATGCCTGTATTTGGAGTGCATGGTTTATGCCTAAGGTCAGGGATTTTATGCGTATATAAGGGCAACGCGAATTGTGCCTATATAAGGACATGATTCTAGAAAAGCCCGTTTATGGACACCCTATAAAGTATACAACAAAAGGCCATGAAAGCTGACGGATTTGAAGCAAACAAAAGAGAGTGACAGTTAAGCCAACCAATGATAAGCATGGGGCAGGCTCTAAACTCACTCTAAGCTAGCACAACATCTACACTCGACTGCACCACACATATTACCTCTTGCAGCAAAAAAGTCTCGGACAAACACTCACAACTCTACTTCATCCCCTCTTACATGCAACATACACTCTACTCACAAACACATCACCACCCCCTTTACCATACAACTTTAGCTCACAAACAATACTAGACCAACAAATCCATCTCATAAAACAAATACATCAGCATCTCCTTTCACTACTCCTCAAAAACTAAACGTATCACGCACACCAGCACAACAAAATCTCCCAAGCGCAATACATCATAATACTTACCATCACAACCTACAAACATTCACCCACCTTTCAAATTACACAAATGAACAAACTCCAATACCAAGCTTTCTCTCTTCCCCCACACCTAACACATATACAGCATCACAGCAACTCTCTTTTAACCACCTCTCATCCATTGGACAATTTAGAACCTTACTACATTACCCACATGCTGCACCGCCAACCCTAACTCATACACCTTCCACCCTAAACAGACGCAAACAAAATAAGCAACGTGCCACACCTCACAACTTCGCTTCTCCATGTCTACTGCACAACAAGGTTAGAGACCTTCTGGTGATTGGCGCTCTATAAATAAAATATAACATAACTACATACCCCTATCCAAGATTGTGTAGTTGGAGGTTTAATGCTGCCAAGAGGGCTTTACCAAGTATGGCAAGAATTAGGTTTTGGTCAGCTTGGGGATTTTTATAACCAGCAAACGTTAATTACATGGGAAACGATAAGGCTGCAAGTCGGCAATTTAAATACTGCTTTTTCTTTGAGCTATTTTCAGCTGGTGAATTTTCTTAAGAATAACTATACCGTGCTGAGTGAGGCCGCGCGTCAAATTACTTAGCAAATGCCGCATAAAATAGTGGGAGTGGGATTTTGGTATCGGCAGTTACATCAGCAGGCTCATAGTGAAGAGATTATTGTGAAAGAGCTCCAGAAAATCTACTTAGAGACAGGTTGCAAGTTCAATACGAAAGAATGGCGACCGCTCAGTGAATTTTCGAATAAAGCATTGCGAGGTGCTAATTTTAAAAGAATGAATTTTCTATCCAGATGGCTAGCATATTATACTCCTCTGAGATTGCATAAGATGTTTCCAACTAGTCTGAACCAATGTTTTAGATGTAATAAACAGAATGAAGGAGGATGAGTACACACATTTTACGAATGTAGGAAATTGCAGCAATTTTGGAAAGATGTTTTTATCATGATTTCTCAATTTCTGTTGTCAACTATTTACCCATCATCTAGGCTGGTATTATTTGGTGCATCGCCGGAGGTACAATGTTTTACGAAATATCAACAGTATTTTGTAATAATTTCTATAGCAGTTGCTAGGTCACTTGTTCTGCAAAATTGGAAAACTATTAAACAACCTAGGATTGACCAATGGGTTAGTAAAATGTGCAGGACTTACAGATTCGAGGAGGCCTATGCAAAACGTGTAGGAGCTACGGAAATATTCAGAGCTATCAAAACTTTAGTATATTGGAGGAAGAGTAGGTTCTAAGACCCTTCTGTAATAGGGAATTAAGTTTTGCACTTTATTAGAACAGACGCTGATAGCCACACTTGGCCTTTAAAGAGTTCTTGGATATTTGTATTGAAGTTGTTACTGGCATGGTTTTAAGTGCTCCTAGTTGCACATGCACTTTAAATTATTGCTGATAGTGTCATGCTATTTGTTTGTTATTACTGTTTAGATTGGAGTGGGCCAACTTTACAGTAACAGTTATTAAGGATTATAAGCTACTGTGGAATACATTTTGTATGCACCTTCACATATTTTTTAAACCCTCAATGCTAATCCAGAGTCCTTCTGTTTGTTTCTTATGCATTATTATGTAAAGTATATTGTGTTTTCTCTGCTTTTATTCCTGCTCTAATACAAAAAAAAAAGAAGGTTACACTACAAAAACAACCCAGCACACCAACTCACTCTCAAACACCGTCTCTGCCACCTACGCACACAGACCCATCAAAATGCCTTCTTAGCCTGCTGGATGAAGAGCACGATACAGAAGAGCTACACAATTGCTATCCTCATATACCTAATACCAACACTAAGGACACACCAGCTGCAAGCCCACAAAATACTGCTCACTCCTCTACAAAACAAAGTCACGCTACCTCCAAAGCACATTCTCTAAACTGTCTACTAATAAATGCTCAATCGCTCTATAAGAACAAACATCACATCCATGACCTTCTCACTGATGCAAAACCAGACATACTATTCATAACTGAATCATGGTTGGGAGATGATATGGCTCCAGTCCTGCATGAAGCCGTTCCTCTAGGCTATCAAATGATCACCCAAAATCGTATAGGCAAAAAAAGGAGGTGGCCTAGCTGTTGTGTTCAGGCAAACATTACATATCACTAAAGGTGACGACATCTCCATAAAAAATTGTGAGGCCCTTTTCATCAGATGTAACCCTACACCGTCTTCTTCCTGTAACATCCTGCTCCTTTACAGACCTCCACCTAGCAAGGCAACTTTCCCAGACGCAATTCTAGACACGGTTTCAAACCTGATAACACTACACTCCAACCTATGCATTCTGGGTGACCTCAGCAATCAGTTTGACAAACCAAATATGCCCCATCCAAAAACAATAATCGCTGGCCTAGAAGCACTGAACCTGCATCAGATCGTCCACAAACCCACACACATCGCTTGACACATTCCAGATGTCTTTTTTGCTAATACAGAACTAGTTACCTTTCTAACAATGACTCCAATCACATGGTCAGACCAACATTTGCTTCCCTTCCAATATAAAACAACAATAAGCGACGCACCTAAAACCACCTTACATGCATCCACCTATCGGCTGTGGAACAAACTCATTTTGGAACACTTAGGGGCCGATTCCGATCTCGGCCGGTAGTGCTCCGAATCGGAGTCGGATTTACCGGATCCGATTCGGAGCCCTGTTTCCCGACCAAATCGTACGCGGGTCCGGCCGAGCGAGTACGATGCAGGCACCCGCGAAATCTCAGACCGACTCGAACGCGGCTTCAACACGCTCCGACCGACTCGCATGGACACGACTCGCACCGCGCTATGGAGACGTATCCCGGCCGGGTAAGTACGATGCGCGCCGCGAGCAGTCCGACCGACTCGCGCCGTCCGGCTCGAAAAAGCTGTCGGAGCCGGACTTTGGGAGTCCGCGTCGGACCCCCCTGTACGCGTAGGCGCGCGAGTCGCACACAGGGGGGACCCATGGGTCCCCCCTACCTGTGCATGTACGCCGTGATGCGCATGGACGCGTACATGCTGTAGGGGGCGCCCTTGTCCGCCTCGCACCCATTGAGTCAATGGGAGCCCGCGTACGCGTTGTACGACAGGCTCCCATTGACTTCAATGGGAGTCCGACCGACTCGAGTCCGATGGCATGCGTGCGTATCGTACTCGTTCGGTTGGACTGCCAGAGTCCGATTCGGTCGGAAATCTCTCCGGGTCCGGCTTGGTCGGAGAGATTTCCGTCCGGAATCGGAATCGGCCCCTTAGAAGCATTTAATACGGTTGATCATCATACACTTATCCAGCGTTTGGCCGAAATAGGAATTGTAAATAAAGCTTCTGATATTCTCAGTTCCTACCTAACTGGTAGAGGACAATCCATTATGATGGAAGAGCATAATTTGCATCCTTACGCAATGCCATGTGCGGTCCCTCAGGGATCGTCACTTTCCCCAACTTTGTTCAACGTGTTCGTCACCCCACTAGCGAAACTCATACGCTCCTATGGTTTTAATGTCATATGTTACGCGGACGACACGCAAATAGTCGTCTCCCTAACATCCAAACCTGAGAAAGTGGCAATTAGTTTTAATAAATGTATGAGTCACATTATTACCTGGATGCTGGATAACTGCTTGAAATTAAATACCGGCAAAACTGAAGTGGTCATGTTCGGAAGGGATACTTCTATTTGGAACTCCACCTGGTGGCCGGAAGCAGCAGGGCCCTGCCCTCAGCCTGTGAAACAAGTTAAAAATCTTGGGATCAAGATAGATGACCAGCTCACTTTATCTGACCAGGTAAAGAGCATCACCTCCTCATGCTTCTTTACTTTGAAAGTTCTTCGGAAGATTTTACCTTTTATCCCTATGGCCCTCAGAAAAACAGTCATTATTGCCTTGGTACTTTCCAAAATTGATTATTGCAATGCTCTCTATCTGGGAGCAAAGAGGAGTATAATACGCAAACTGCAGACTGTACAGAATGCGGCGGCCCGTCTACTCCTTAAAATTCCAAAATTCAGCCCCATAAGCCAAGCTATTCGGGACCTGCACTGGCTACCAGTCCAGGCAAGGATCCAATTTAAATCCATGTGCATTTTGCATAAGACTCTGCATGGGGCTGGGTCAGCCTACCTCAATCAACATGTCAAGCGTTACATTCCACAGCGAAAGCTTAGATCATCATTAGCCTCTCTGCTTGTGGTTCCAAGGATAAAGACTCTAAAATGGGGTGGCAGAAGTTTTCTCCATCTGGCCCCGAAACTATGGAACACGATGCCCATTAGTCTTAGAAATCAAACCAATCTGCTGGTGTTCAGGAAAACTTTGAAAACATGGCTATTCGCTCCCAAACCATAGCCGATCTCAAGGTCCTTGCATAGATTAACGACAGCTAGCGCTAAGACTCCACGGCAAACACGCGCTCTATAAAAACCCTCATTTCATTTCATTTTTTTAGAAACACGACTAACATCCAGTAGAGATTAAGAAACAATACATTCTGTTCAAAAACTATATGAGTGGCTAAAGGAAGCTTTTGATATCCTGATACTACTAAAAACCACACAACAGAACAAAAGAAAACAAGCACCTTGGGGAAATACAGAGATAAAAGAGGTAAAATAACAAATTAGAACACTGCAACGTGCCTGGCTCAAAACAAATGCCAACCGAGACAAACTTCGCCTACAGAAAATTAACAGACTATACAAGTCAGCCATCAAAAAAACTAAGAAAAAATACTATTCAGACAGAATTCAAAATGCTAAATGTGCAAATAAGGAATTCTATAAAATTCTCAATGAATTTCGTAAACCAAATTGCCTAGAAGCAACTCATCCCATTACTCAAGAGTTCACAGACAAACTGGCAAATCATTACACAGACAAAGCAGACATGTTGGACTCATATTTAAAACAGAGACAAAGCATCAGCACTAACCCTTTTACAAAGCTACAATCCAATAATACTCTAACCTAGCCTCTCTCTATTCTCTCCAACACATTTCACACAATTAATTTATGGACCTCATCAAAGCAAGCAGGTCTGCCGGCAGACCTTCTGACCCATGTCCACCGCAAACCTTCAAGACAATTCTTCTAACAACCTCTGCTGCCACTCCAGTAAGGAGAATCATCAACAGCTCCTTAACTACCGGAATATTTCCAGAAGAACTCACAAAGTCATACATACGCCCATTACTGAAGAAAACAAACTTGGACCCGCTAAACCCTGACAACTACAGACCAATTTCAAATGGACCTTTCCTGGGCAAACTGATAGAAAGAGTAGCTTTCGCCCAGATGTCACAATTCATTGAAGAGAATGCCATACTTTCAGACTTCCAAATGGGATTCCGTCCAGGAAGAGGCACAGAATCTGCCCTCCTTGCCATATGGGATGACCTAAAGAACACAGTTGACTGCAACGGGGTTGCTGCGCTACTTCTCTTGGACCTCTTGGCTGCCTTTGACACAGTTGACCATGACACTCTGATACAAAGACTCTACGAAGCCGGCATAGAGGGGACTGCTCTAGACTGGATCGCGTCCTACCTTCGCAACAGAACTAATGTCATCCATATCCCACCTTTCTCGTCCAAACCGTACTTCACAAAAGCAGGGGTCCCACAAGGCTCTATTAGCTCGCCCATGCTTTTCAACCTCCACATGAAGTCATTACCGGCACTGATCAATCAATTTCACCTCACGTGCTATAACTATGCAGATGACACACAAATACTCCTTCAACTGCAATGCCCCAAAGACATTGGAAACTCACCAATTTTCAGTTGTCTGAGAGCCGTGGATCAATGGATGACGTGGAGCCATCTCAAATTGAATGCTTCTAAAACGGAAATACTCACGTGTGGTGATTGGAAACATTATGACCCGCTCGGCACGTGGCCTGATGATCTGGGAACACCGCCTAAAATATCGAAGGAAGTAAGAAACCTCGGAATGACCATAGACTCCAAGCTAACAATGAATGCCCAAGTGGACAAACTAGCAAGATCAAGCTTTGTTACTATAAAAACTCTGCGACAAATCTTCCCCATTTGGGATTTCCACACAAGGTCCAGGCTACCATCTCCCTTGTTTTGTCCAAACTCGATTACGCCAATAGCCTCTACCACTGATCACCTTTAACGGCCATGAAAAGACTGCAACGGATTCAGAACTCGGCTGCCAGACTACTCTTACATATAAAACCGCAAGACCACATCTCCCCTGCGTTGAAAGCCCTGCATTGGTTACCGGTCCCCAGAAGATCCACGTTCAAGCTGCTTTGTATCACCCACAAAGCGATACATGGAACGGGACCGCTCCTCATCAGGATTAAAATCACCAAACACATTCAACAAAGGAACCTCTGCTCTAGAGTGGCACCTCGCCTCAAAATTAGGCCTGGACGTTGAACTCCGCTCCGTTGGCGGAGTTTGCGGAGTTTCCTGCACTCCGCACACCGCGGAGCTCGCGGAGTGCAGGAAAACCTTGCTTCGCGTAGTGCAGCTGAGTTTTTTCCCCGCTCGCGCTCGCGAACAGTAATGTTCATGAGCACGAGCTGCCGCTCGGGTAGAATTTCTACCTGAGCAGCAGAAAGACCAGCGCGAACAGCAGTTCGCACTACACTCCGCCACATGCGGAACGTCGCAGAGGTTTTTTGTAACTTTGCGAAGTTCCGCGTAGCAAAACTCTGCGAACTATGCCCAGGCTTACTCAACATCCCAAGATACAAGAAAAAACAATGGGTGGCACATTATTCTCTGTTCAAGCAGCCAAACTATGGACCTCTTTACCCCCCAACATAAGATCCACGGATAACCACCTTATCTTCAGAAAACTACTCAAGAATTGGCTCTTCCCCACATAACCAACATACGCAAACAGATAGAAATATACAGAATATCTCTCTGTATATAAGCATTTATTTGTACTATAGATATGTACCTATGTATGTGTATTGCTTTGTATAAACTTGTAGAATACCTATGTTTAAAAAAATTATTATATATAGATATTCATTAGTTCTGCTTAACAAATGTACATATTACTGATAGTTACATTATTCTATGTTTTTAACATTTATATAAAGTGACTGCATCAATAAGTAAATCTTTTTATCATAACTATTTATCTACAATTGCCTCACTATTGCTCTACAAAACAAATGTATATAAAAATAAATAAAACTAATTTAAAATACAACACTTGAAAGCCAGAGTGTATTTAATGCATCTTTAATCTACATATACTACCTTCCTTTATGAATCTATATACCTTCCATGTACTTATGGATCTATATCTTTTTTACTTTTGAATCTATATATTTATTACTTTAACTTATTTATTACTTTCCTTCTAATTCAGCATATCAAATGCACTACCCTATTTTTCACCCTATACGCTCTCAATATATCCTGAAGCACAACTCTCTAACTCATCTCAAACCTCTTTCTACGACTCTTTCCAATGCCCTAGCCTATTTCTCATCCTATACCTCTATCAATATATCCATTACCTCCACTCCCTCATTCATCCCAAACCTCATACCACTACTATGATCCCCATAATAACCTTTTCGAGACCCTTCCCTACTCCACCCCTCCTTGCATCATATCATACCTCTTTTTACTATTCCGATCCCCCAAAACAAGTCTTTCTAAAACCTCCCTCTGACTCTTCCCCCTCCACCTGCCTTTTACTCATCCCAAGCCTCCTCCTACTGCTATGAGCTCCAAAACAAACAAACAAAAAAAAAATCTAAATACTTCCCTTCTATCCCTCCACTATCCTTTTCAATGCAAATAACAGACTAACATGTCCACCACTCAAATTAATTTCATATTTCACTATACTAATTCACCACTAATCCTTTATGGGTTCCAGAGTAGCGTGCTACTCACCAAAAAAGTACTTCAACACCCTATCAGTGGTAGCAAGCGCTATCTAAATGCAAACCTTTTTCCCCTTCTCTATCCCTCCACTATCCTTCTCAATCCAAATAACTGACTAACATATCCACCACTCAAATTACTTTCATATTTTCACTATACTAATTCACCACTAATCCTTTATGGGTTCCAGAGCAGCGTGCTACTCGCCGAAAAGGCACTTCGATGCCTCGTCAGGGGTAGTAAGGGGTAGTAAGAGCTATATAAATGCAATTACAATACAATACAATACAATATGTCTTGCAAAGAGAGCACATTCAGTATCTCACGAGAGACCTAAAAAGGAAAAGGAGGAGAAAGAACATTTAAATACAATTTGGAATTTAATAGAAGAAGGCAAAAACATACATAATGAATGCACAGCCGATGAGTCATAAAACACGTACAAAACACACATCAGATGTGCCATCATACACATACAAGAATGTAACAATATACTAATAACCATTCATTAAAAATTACATAATTGTATATATATGTGTGTGTGTATATATGTATTTATACACACATGCTGTACCTCTCTGAAGAGCTCTAATGAGAGCGAAAGACATGTCAGGGGTTGCTTTTATTCATTTCAGGTTGGCTTGGATGGTATTTACCAATCCAAAGCTGTAATACTGTGCCTGGAGTGGTAAAAGGCTTTGGCCATTTTACAGCTCGGCAAGGATAGCACTGTGCTAATCCTATGCTTAAAAACTTTGCTGTAGAAATGGTAAAAGACTTTGTCCCTTTCTATCTCAGCGTGGATGGCACTGTCCTAATCCTACGCTTAAAGACTTTGATAGAAAAGCAGACATTTGAGGTGAGCAAACTTAGAGTGTCGCTAGTGTTGAGAGTGCTCTATACTGGAGCTGCTTTCCACCTAAACTTGAGAACTACCCAGAGTTCTCTGCTTCTTTTTTTGCAGGAGCTGACAGGAGCAGGCCATCTTTTTTGAAAATTTCGCGAAGATTCGTCAAACGGCGCCAAAGTTATTGGCAAATCAAAAAACGCTTTTCCTATGGAAACTAGGTTCTAACTATAACTACCTACTGGTGACCGCCAGTAGGTAATATATATGTGTATATATGTGTATATACACATATATATTACCTACTGGCGGTCACCAGTAGGTAGTTATAGTTAGAACCTAGTTTCCATAGGAAAAGGTTCAAATCAAAACGCTTTTCCTATGGAAACTAGGTTCTAACTATAACTACCTACTGGCGACCGCCAATAGGTAGTATATATGTGTATGTGTCGCCAGTAGGTAGTTATAGTTAGAACCTAGTTTCCATAGGAAAAGCATTTTTTGATTTGCCAATAACTTTGGCGCCGTTTGACGAATCTTCACGAAATTTTCAAAAAAGATGGCCCGCTACTGTCAGCTCCTGCCTTGAAAGTTTTGGGGTGATTCATCAAGCGGGGGCCGAGAAAAAAGGAGGGTTCCAAAACGCGTTTTCCCTATGTTAATTTCCATAGGAACTTCAGACAAAGCTACAGCCCGAACTGCTGAACGGAATTACACCAAATTTGGCAAAAAGGTTGGTCTTGGTTCAGAAAGAGCCCTTTTTTTAAATGGTGTAAATCCATTCAATAGTTGCTGAGCAATTTAAAAAAGAAAAATATCGATATCTGAGCACCGAGGAGGAGTTGCGACTCCTTCCGGGCACGAGCTTCACTCTGATTGGCTGCCAACACTCCAAACCAGGAAGTGTTGGCAGCCATCTTGGTAACCGAGTCACAAGAAAAGAGTAAAAAAAAGGTGAAAAACAAGAAAAGGGGGCAGGGTACAAACACCCTGACCCCCTAGGCCTGCTCAGGGGGTCCCAAAAGGACCCCCAGGGCCAAAGAAAGCATTTTTTTTAATAACAAATCGGCCGAATTTGCGCTGGGTGCGCAAATCCGGACGACAAAATTAAAAAAAAACGAAGCGCGGGCTCCCGCGCTTCGTTATCTGATAGCCCCCAGGTGGGCCAGATCCCGGGGGCAATGCTTATTTATGTAGCGGGGGCCCACGGGGGCCCCTGCAGCCCGCCAACTCCCCGGGGCTCAATTGTTTATGCGTGGGCCCCCCGCAGCCCCGGGGACCGCCACCTCCCTGGGGCTTCTATTTAAAATACGTGGGGGGGCTCCTGCTCCCCCACGCTGCCCTGGGGACTGCCACCTCCCTGGGGCAATCCTTATTAATGTGCGGGGGCCCCACGGGCCCCCCCAAACCCCAGGGACCGCCACCTTTCCGGGGCTTAAAATAAAAAAAATGAAGTGTGGGGGGCTCCTGCCCCCCCCCCCACACTGCCCTGGGGACCACCACCTCCCCGGGGCACTCTTTAATTAAATGCAGGGGTCCATTGTGGACCCCCGAGCCCCGGGGACCACCACCTCCCTGGAGCTTTAAACAGTAAGGGAGAGGGGTCGCACAGCCCCCCTCCTGGAGCCCTTGATGGCCCTCGGGACCGCCACCCCCCAGGGCCGGCTCTTGCAATGTCCCGGGGTGCCCACTCCCCGGACATTGCTGTTTGCTATGGCAGGGCGGGAGCACGGCTCCCGCCCTGCCATAGCAAACTCTGCTTTGGTTTTTGGAAGCGAGAGCAGGAAACCTGCTCTTGCTTCCAAAAACCAAAGCAGAATTGCTTTTGCACAAGGGGAGCTGCATGTCAGCAGCTCTCCTTGTGCAAAAGCAATGCCGGCTCCCGCAGGAGGCGGGGAGCCGACGGGACCGTGGGGGCATTGGTGTTCCCCCCATGGTCCCCAACGCAAAGGGGCGGCCCCTGGGGATGGGGTCCCGGGGTCAGAAGTGGCTCAGGGGAGGGGGGCCACGCGGCCCCCCTCCGGCGAAAATATATATATTTTTAAAACGAGGCCAAGCCCCAGGGGATGGGGTCCCCGGGGCCAATAGTGGCCCAGGAAAGGGGAGCCACGCGGCCCACTTCCTGTTTAAAAAAAAAAAAACGAAATAAAATGCTCAGGCTCTGGAGGATGGGGTCCCCAGGGCCCAAAAATAATTAAGGGAGGGGGGGGCCACACAGCCCCCCTTCCAAAAAATAAAAAAAAGCTGGCATCTCGCTGAGGCCCCGCCCCCTCCCTGCAGCCCCCTGGCGCGTTTCTAAGTTGGGGAATTAAGTCCCCTTGAATACGGAGGGTCCCTGGGGGCCAACTAGCCCACCAGGTACCTCCAGTACGCGCCACACAGGTGGATTGCAGAGAGGTGGTCCGAGGCCACGCCCCTCTGCAAACACGACTCGTGGCGCACTGCTGGTGGGGCGATGAGGTCCTCTTGTGTCCTGAGGACCTTAGGACACAAGTGGACTTCATCCCCCGAGCAGCAGTGCGCCAAGAGGCGCGTTTGCAGAGTGGTGTAAAAGGGGCGTGGCCTCGGACCACCTCTCTGCAATCCAGCTGTGTGGCGCTTACTGGAGGTACCTGGTGGGCTAGTTGGCCCCAGGGACCCTCAGTATTCAAGGGGACTTAATCCCCCAACTTAGAACGTGCCAGGGGCGTGTTTGCAGAGTGGTGGAGAAAGGGGGCGTGGCCTTTGTCCACCTCTTAGCTATCCCACTGTGTGGGGCTTACTGAAGTTAAGAGGTAGGCTAGTTGGCCCCTAAAGGACCCCCAGCAGCGAAGGGGACTTCAATCCCCATGCAAGAGCGTGCCAGGGAGCGCGTTTGTAGAGTGGTGGGCAAAGGGGGCGTGGTCTGCTCTGAGAACTTAGCAATCCTGCTGTGTGGGACTTACTGGAGGTAATAGGAGGGGTAGTTGGCCCCCAAGGATGTCCTTGGGGGCCAACTACCCCTCTTGTTACCTCCAGTAAGTCCCACACAGTGGGATTGCTAAGACATCTTTGGCGGCCATGCCCCCCTTTCTCCACCACTCTGCAAATGCGCCTCCTGGCAGACCACGGGATGGGGGATGAAGTCCAATTTACTCCTGAGGGACTTTGGGGGCCAAGAAGCCCTCCTGGTACCTCCTGTAAGCCCTACGCAGCGCAATTCCTGAGCGCTGGTCGGAGGCCCAGCAACCTTTCTCCACCACTCTGCAAACGTGACTACTAGTTAAAGAAGTGTTTGCAATGTAAAAGGTTTTGCGTTTGCGAGAATTAGAGCTATTGGCGTTGTAAATGCAAACGTTTCTTTACTAATGTTTTTTGGAGTGGAGTGGATGTACGTTGTGTGTAGTGGAATTATGTGGTATGTTGTGCAGTGAAATTATGTGGATAGAAAGTATGTGGTATTTAGTGTATAGGAATTATGTAGAGTGGGACGATGGGGCCAATTACGATGGCGGGCGGATCGCCCCCGCCGTGCCGGCGGTGGTCACCGCCGGCCCGGCGGGGGCGATCCGCCCGCCATCCCGACAGCAAAGACCCCCCGCCATATCATGATGGCTGGGGGGTGCGCCGGTCGACTCGTCGACCGGCGGAAAACGTGCTGAATATGGTGGCGGTGTCTGGAAGACACCGCCATCCATATTACGATGCAGGCTGCGAGCAGCCTTTCCATGGCTGCCTTGCCGCCATGGAAAGGCTGGCGGTTCCTGCTGTTGGGGGCCTGTTGCGGGCCCCCAGGGTGTTGGGGGTTGGAGGGTGCACATGAGGGGTACCTATGGTACCCCCCTGCATTTGTATGTACAATGTGGCATGTAAATGCACAACATGTATTTTTACATTGCGGCGGGTGCTGCTTGCAGCACCGCCCGCCGCAATGTAAAAATACGGGATGCGCCCGCCAGTGTGGCGGGCGCATCCTAATTTGTATAGCGGGACAGCCACACCTATGGCGGGCGGTCCCTTTTGCCAATGCGATGGCGGGCGGACTTTGTCCGCCCGCCATCATAATCGACCCCTATGTGTTATGAAGAGTAATTATGTGGTATGGTAGTCTGTGTTGTGGAGTGGTAACTTCAGGTTTAGTCTTCCTCGTTTCCATAGAAGCTCAACTATGAACTCAGTGAGACAAAAAAGATGGAATCACTGAGGAACACTTGTGGACCTAAACAGAGGTATGAGCAGGGCCACTGGAAATATGTGTCTGTTTGGCTGCACCGACTTTCGCACAATTATACATTTTCTGCATTAGCCACATAATTCATCATCTGCTCCCTAATCTGCAGATTTGAACAAAAAAAGCCTTGTTTCTAGCTCAAACGGCTCAAACGTTACCAAAAATGCAGCGACAAGTGTTACAGCGTGGTGGAAGGCCCTTTGTAAACCTAGAATGGTCACCTGTTACTTATTGCTAAATGTGGGTGTTAAATTGGTACTAATGGTGTGCAAGCCACTCTTGCTTCCCTCTGCACCTGCTTGCCTCTTTCTGCATTTCTGTTGCTTCATTCTGCACGTTTCTTTCTTTTTCTGCACTTCTCTTTACCTCATTCTGCAAATCTCTTGTACTTTCTGCACCTCTCTTCTGTCTATCTGCACGTCTGTTGCCTCTTTCTGCACCTCTATTCCTTCTTTCTGCACTTCTTTTGTTTCTTTCTGCACCTGTCTTGCTTCTTTCTGCACCCCTCTTGCCTCTCTTTCCACCCCTCTTCCCTCTTTCTGCACTTCTGTTGCTTCTTTCTGCACTTATCTTGCTTCTTTCTGCACCTCACTTGCCTCTTTCTGCACCTCTATTGCCTCTTTCTGCAGTTCTCTTGCCTCCTTCTGCACTTCACTTGCCTCTTTCTGTAACTCTCTTGCCTCTTTCTGCATCTCACTTGCTTCTTTCTGCACCCCTTTTGCCTGTTTCTGCACCCCTCTTCCCTTTTTGTGCAATTCTCTTGCCTCTTTCTACATCTCTCTTCCCTGTTTTTGCTCCACTCTTGCCTCTTTCTGTACCTCTGTTCCTTCTTTCTTCACCTGTCTTGTCTCTTTCTGCACCCTTCGTGCCTCTTTCAGCACCTCTGTTGCTTCCTTCTGCAGTTCTCTTCCTCTTTCTGCACCCCTCCTGTCTCTTTCTGTACCCCTCTTGCCTCTTTGTGCACCTCTCCTACCCCTTTCTTCACCCCTCTTGCCTCTTTTTCCACCTCTGTTGGTTCTTTCTGCACCTCTTTTGCTTTGTTCTGCAATTCACTTGCCTCTTTCTGTACCCTTCTTGCCTCTTTCTGCACCTCTGTTGGTTCTTTCTGCACTGCTCTGGCTTCTTCCTGCACCTCTGTTCCAAATTTCTTCATCCCTCTTGCCTTTTTCTGCACCCCTCGTCCCTCTTTCTGTACCTCTCTTGCCTCAGTCTGCCCACCTGTTACCTCTTTCTGTACCTCTTTTGCCTGTTTCTGCAACTCTCTTGCCTCTTTCTGCAGTTCTCTTGCCTCCTTCTGTACCTCACTTGTCTCTTTTTGCACCTCTGTTGGTTCTTTTGCACTGCTCTTGTTTTTTCTGCACCTCTCTTGCAAATTTCTGCACCCCTCTTGCCTCTTTCTGCACCCCTTTTACCTGTTGGTGCACCTCTCTTGCCTCTGTCTGCACCTCTGTTCCCTCTTTCTCTACCTCTTTTGCCTGTTTCTGCAACTCTCTTGCCTCTTTCTGGAGTTCTCTTGCCTCCTTCTGTACCTCTGTTGCTTCTTTCTGCACTTCTATTGCCTCTTTCTGCACCCCTGTCGTTTCATTCTGCACTTTCCATGCTTCTTTCTGTACCTGTCTTGCTTCTTTCTACATCCCTGTTGTCTCTTTCTGCACTCGTCTTCCCTCTTTCTGTACCTTTCTTGCCTGTTTCTGCATCTCAGTTGCCTCTTTCTGCACTTTTCTTGCTTCTTTCTACACCTCTGTTGCTTCTTTCAGCAATTCTCTTGCCTCTTTCTGAAGTTCTCTTATCTGTTTCTGCACCCCTCTTGCCTCTTTCTGCACCTGTCTTCCCTCTTTGTATAACTCTCTAGCTTCTTTCTACACCTCTCTTCCCGCACCACTCTTGCCTCTTTTTGTACCTCTGTTGCTTCTTTCTGCTTGTCTCTTCCTTCTTTCTGCACCCCTCGTGCCTCTTTCAGCACCTCAATTGCTTCTTTCAGCACCTCTGTTGGTTCTTTCTGCACTGCTCTTGCTTCTTTCTACACCTCACTTGCCTCTTTCTGCACTTCTCTTGCTTCTTTCTACACATCTGTTGCTTCTTTCAGCAATTCTCTTGCCTCTTTATGCACTTCTCTTCCTTCTTTTTGCACCCCTCCTGCCTCTTTCTGTACCTCTCTTGCCTCTTTGTGCGCCTCTCCTACCTCTTTCTTTATCCCTCTTGCCTCTTTTTGCACCTCTGTTGGTTCTTTCTGCACTGCTCTTGCTTATTTCTGCACCTCACTTGCCTCTTTCTGCACTTATCTTGCTTCTTTTTAAACCTTTGTTGCTCATTTCAGCATTTCTCTTGCCTCTTTCTGCACTTCTCTTCCTTCTTTCTGCACCCCTCCTGCCTCTTTCTGTACATCTCTTGCCTCTTTGTGCACCCCTCCTACCTTTTTCTGCACCCCTCTTGCCTCTTTTTGCACCTCTGTTGGCTCTTTCTGCACTGCTCTTACTTCTTTCGGCACCTCACTTGCCTCTTTCTGCACCCCTGTTCCCTGTTTCTGCACCTTTCCTGCCTGTTTATGCACTTCTCTTGCCTCTTTCTGCACCTCTGAGTTAGAGGTAGTTTTAGACCCCCTGCCCTATTATGTACTAGGGCCTTACAGGGGAGGTCATGCCAATCACAGGGGTACCCCAACCCATAGTGTACCCTAATGTATGAAGGTGTTTTCACTGTATTCTAAGTATCTTTCAGCTTAGCACTGGCTCCGGGCCTGGTTAGTCAGAGTCAGTTACCACCAGTACCAGTCAGCAAAAAGTTGGGGGCACAGGATGACTTTGCAACAAGGCCTCTTTCTGCACCTCTGTTGGTTCTTTCTGCATATCTCTTGCTTCTTTCTGCACCTTTCTTCGTCTTTCTGAACTTCTGTTGCCTCTTACTGCATTTCTCTTGCTTCTTTCTGCGTGTTTCTTCCTCTTTCTGCACATGTCCTACCTCTGTAGGAATAGTTAGAAATTAGCATTTAAAAAACCTTAGAAATTCACTGAAAAAACCATAGGTTTAAGGGACGTTATAGTTAGAAGTTATCATTTAAAAAACCTTTGAAATTTACTGAAAAAACCATAGGTTTCAGGGACGTTATAATTAGAAATTAGCATTTCAAAAACCTTAGAAATTCACTGAAAAAACCACAGGTTTCAGGGACGTTATAGTTAGTTGGACATTTCACTCGTACAAAACCAGAGAAATTCGGCCGTTATAGTTAGTTGAGCTAACTATAACTCACGCCCGCAATGCACTGCTGATGACGTCACATATTACATCATTCATGACATGGTCAGTTACATCACTGATGACATCTCAAATGACATCACTGATGACATCACTGATGACATCATCCAGTGACTGTGTTTTTCTGTAAAGTTTAAATATGTTTTATATATATAAATGCCAAGGTGTATTGAAGAATGAGTGGGTGTATGAGTGTCTGAATGGATGATTTAGTAGGTGCGTGACTGTCTCTATAAATGAGTGATTAGACGTGTCTTACTGAATGCATGGGTTAGTGACTATACTGTGTAAATGTCGGTATCAGTCTGTCAGTTGGTGTGTAAGCGGTTGCATGGGTTGGTGAGTAGCTTAATGGGTGTCTATATGGGTTATTGATTGGTTGTCTGAGTATTTATATGGGTGCCTCAGTGTTTGTGTGGGTGGGTGGGAGGTGTGTGACTCTGTGCATAGATGTGTGAGTGGGTGATTCACTGGGTGTATGGGTTCAAGAGTGCATCTGTGAAAGGCTGTATGGGTGGGTGAGTGTGTGTATGGGTGTGTAGGTGAGTGAATGGATGTCTCAGTGCTACATGTGTGAGTAACTACATATGTGAAAGGCAGTATATGTGAGTGTTGGAGTATATAAATAACTATATGTGAGAGTGAGTGATTGTGAGAGCGGCTGTATGGATGAGTGTGTGCTTGTATCAGTGATTGTATAAGAGAGTAAGTATGTGTTAGTATCTGTATGAATAAGTGAGGTGGTGTGTGTATGACTGTATAGGTGAGTAAATGGGAGTGTAATTGATTCTTTGCATGACTGACTAGGTGTGTGAGTAACTCTATGGATGAGTGGCGGTGTGTGAGTGTCTGTATAGGTGTATGAGTGCATATGATAGTGCTGTATTGATGAGTGACTGCATGTATGAGTGGCTGTATGGGTAAATGAGTGGATGTGTGTGTAGACCTAGGAATCAGTGAGTGGGTATGTAGTAACTGGTATTGGTGTGTCTATGGTTTCGAAAATGGTAGTCTGTATTTTAGAGTGGGTGTATCAAAGGTTATGTTAGGGTGTGAGGAGTTGCATCAGATTATCATGTGGATGATGTCATCAGTGATGTCATCAGTGATGGCATTTGAGATGTCATCAGTGATGTCACTGACCATGTCATGAATGATGTAATATGTGATGTCATCAGCAGTGCATTGCGGGGGCGCGAGTTATAGTTAGCTCAACTAACTATAACAGCCGAATTTCTCTGGTTTTGTACGAGTGAAATGTCCATTTAACTATAACGTCCCTGAAACCTGTGGTTTTTTCAGTGAATTTCTAAGGTTTTTGAAATGCTAATTTCTAACTATAACGTCCCTGAAACCTATGGTTTTTTCAGTGAATATATATATATATATTTATTTTTTTTATGTTTGGTTTTTTTCCGCTAAAAAAACAAAGGTTAGAGGGATGTTATAGTAAGGTGAAAATGACAGTAAATCATACTTTTTTAAACCAAAGAAACCACTGAAATTTACCAGTTATAGTTAGCTCTAGGAATTATATCTCGTGCCCTAAAGTAATCATAACTCGCACCCTGCCATGCACAGTCTTGTCATCAATGATGTCATTTCAGATGTTATGTTCATATTATCAATGATGTCATAGAACATGTCATGAGTAATGTAATATGTGAGTTAATTAGTAGTGCATGACGAGGGCGCAATTTATAATTACTTAGGCATCTCACTTTAACCTTTTCTTTTTGCAGTGAATCTAGATTTATTTTACGTAAAGTAAGATTTATTTACCCTACATAACGCCAACCCCATGCTTGCGGTCAAGCCCTGTGTACTATCCCTCATGGGCAGCCAACCCCACGCTGCACATGAGCTTCGAAGTGCCTGGTGTGGGGTTGCTTAGGGGAGGCGCTGCACCCAGCCACCACTGGTGGCCATAGCTGATGTACGGGGCATGAGCGCAGGGTCTGGTGCCCTAATCCCCGTGGGTGCGCATGGCTAAATATAAGGAATGTCATTTTAAGTAAAGCAGAGCTACTGACTTTGTGAATAAGTTAGAACACCAAAAGTAGAAAAAAGTGTGTCTATTGGCTATATGAAGAGGTAAGAATATCGACATATGTAAAGCACATGTACTGTCTTTGTTAAAAAAAGTCCATTAATTATTATGAAATGTATATATCATTAATTCACACAGCTCAGTGTTTACTAAAAGTGACTATCATTAATAAATTTAATAAAGCTTTATTTAAAAAAAAAAGAATGAAAACATCTTCACAAGCCTTTTTTAAACATTTTTCAAGCTACAAAGTGCAGCCGTAATACCAGTCACAAGGGGCTCTGAATTTCTGCTGAAAAGCATAGAGTTACAGCTAGGAGTGCTTTGAAATTATTTGGTAATCTCTTCTGGGGGCATGGATTTAATGACCCTGGAGACTTACTGTTTTTTCAACATTGCTGGGGGCTGCTGCACTCACTGCAGTCACCCACAACATTAAAAAACATGCTTGGTGAGGCCCCTCCCTTTTTAGGGATACCACTAGGCTAAATAAAATGGATAAAAAGCCCTTGTAGAGCATTATGGGGTGCTCTTTGCAAGGAGCAGTGAATAATTAATGAGCTGCTCCTACAACTCATTCATTCTTTTTTCATTTTGGCGGTGGGTGTCCCAGTGCCCACTCAGGACTCTCAGATCCTTATTTTTTTGTCAGGGGCTGTTAGGGGAGCCCCAAGCTCCTTACGGCCTAGATGAATCCCTTGCCAGCACAAAATGGGTCCCAGCAATTCTTTATCTTATTTTTTATTATTGGTGAGGGGTGTATGCAGCTCCTCTCCCTGAGCCAATACTGGCACCGGGGACCCCATCCCCCAGAGCGGTATGCATTTTTAAGGGGAGGGGGCATGCAGCTCCCCCTCTCTGAGCCTTTACAGACCCCTAGGCCCCCATCCCACGGGGCTGTATTCATTTGTATGGTTAGGGGGTGTGTAGTCCTCCTCCCCAAGCCTTTACAGGCCCCGGGACCACATCTCCCTGGGACATATTAATTTTTAAGTGGAGGGAGAGCTCGCCCCCCCTTCCCGAGCCTTCACCACATCCCCCGGCGCCTAATGGTGGTGCCCTGGTGCCACCTGGGGCACCCACAACACACAAAGATGGAGACTGCAGGGGGAGCCCCAGGTCTCTGCAACCCAGTGGGTCCCCTGCATGTATCCATCAAGAGCAATCTCTGTTTCCCTGCCCATAGGAATGCGGGCAGGGAAAATAAAGAGCACACATTATAGAAAAGTTTGTGCGGGGCGGAAATTATAATTTCAAGTTATAACTATAACTTTAGAATTTCCAAGATTTATGTAGTTTAAGTTTGTTTAGTATCCACAATTATTAATAAAGGTTCTCTAACTAAGGTTTGTGTAGTTTACGTTCTTTTGGTATACAAATTATAGGTAGAGTAGAGTGGCATAGGGTAGAGTGGCGTACAGTGAAGTGGGGTAGAATGAAGTGGTGTAGAGTAGAGTGAAGTGAATTGGGGTAGAGTGAAGTGGCATACAGTAGAGTGGGGTAGAGTAGAGTAGCATAGAGTGCAGTGTTTCAGAGTAGAGTGCAGTGGCATAGAGTGGAGTGGAGTGGAGTAGAGTAGTATGGAGTGGCAAAAAGTAGAGTGGCATTGAGGAGAATGTCATACAGTAAAGTGGCCTACAGTAGAGTGGTGTGCAGTGAAGTGGGGTATGGTGAAGTGTAGTAGATTCAAGTCGGGTCGAGTAGATTGACGTAGAGCAGAGTCACGTACAGTACAGTGGCGCAGTGAAGTAGCACAGTGAAGTAGGATAGAGTGAAGTGGGGTAGAGCGAAGCGGGGGTAGAGTAGAGTGGCTTAGAGAAGTCACACTACATTAACTATAACTTGTGCAATTATGATGCCCTGCTTATACCCTTTCATATTACATCACTTATACCATATGAAATCATACCATTCAAACCAACACTTATGACATCTCAAATTTGTACCTGTATTGAACTCTCAATGCTCCACTATGCCTCAATGCCATTCATTTGTACACCCAGGAGCCTATTCATAAACTGCATTTTGCAGTACTTTGGTAGTACTACAGTAGTACTATTAAAGTACTAAAACATGTTATTCACATAACTACAAGTGAAAATCTCCACCTCCCCTACCTTTTCTATGGGAAAATCCACATACATGTAAGTTACTACAAAATAGGAGGGATTTAGGAAGGAGTAAAAAAGAGTTAAGGGAGCTCTAGCGAGGGGCATATGGAGGCAGATGCTCTCACCCACAAAAGCGTACGCCTATTGCTGTTTACAAACTGCAAAAATAATTCATTCCTTATTCAGATAATCACATTATATAAATGATTTTAAAAATAGGATTGACTTGCAAGTTTTAACAAATATCTACAAAAGTGTTAACCCTCTAAATACCTACCCAGAATCTTTTTTCAATGCAGGTACCTGGAAAACTACTGAATGGATTTAAACCCAAAAAAAAGAAAGAAAAAGAAAAACACTTCCTCAGTAAATTACTATGTTCATGCAAAGTTGGATGTAAATCCTGTTGGCAGAGGTATGCACCCTGCCCAAGCAGGAAACACAGTTCTAGTCAGGTTAAGTCAGATACACATCCTAAATTAACCTGTAATCACTCCCTGCTAGCTTGGCACAGAGCAGTCAGGCTTAAGAGCCACTGTGTAAAGTATTTGTGGAACACTTCAATCAGTAATAATCACCACACAAAAATATACTACACCTGGTTAGAAACATAGAGCTTAATTTATTTAACAAAACAAGACCAAAATGACACAAATCCAATAAGCATAACCGGAGTTATTCATTTTTAAAGAATAAACTGAATTGTAGTGCTTAAAAGCATAAAGCGCCAACCGGGGCTATCTGGTCCCGTTAGACTGGGTCAAATCCAAAAGTTCAGTCCGACTGCGATGGAGCATGGGTCGTTTACAGGAACCAGACATGGCCCGCTGAAACAGTACCTTTGTTTGCGGTTGCATCTACGAGATGCGAGGAGCAAAGGAGATGATATGTCAGCGCCAATTCCTAGGATGTAGGCGATGAGTCAACTCCAAGCCATACAAAGTCGGAGATGTGTCTGGAATAGAGGCGATGTGCCACACCGTCGCCAATGCGAAGTCCTTGATCCTGGCAGCAGCAGCAATGCGTTGGCTCAATGGAGATGCGCCAGCTTCGAGCAGCATAACAGTGGCGATGTGTGGATTTTGGAAGTTGCAGCACTTTGGGGGTCATTACGATGACTGGCGGATCGCCACCGCCCGTATGGCGGTGGTGATCCGCCCGCCATTCCCCTCCGCCCGCATGCCATTTCCCCCCCTCCACATTACGATGGCGGGGGGAGCCCGGCGGACGGAAACACCGTCCGCCGGTTTTCCGCCGGTCACACAGGTGACCGGGCGAAAAGGGCAGTAATATGGTGGCGGTGTCTGCAAGACACCGCCATCCATATTAGGATGACTGCGGAGATGTGCCTTTTCATGGCGGCAACGCCACCATGGAAAGGCATATGGTCTTACACAATGGGGACCCGTTGCGGGCCCCCGGGGAGGGGGGGTGAGGGGTGCACTTGGGGGGTACCTATGGTACCCCCCTGCATTGGCATGGACAAGGTGGCAGGCACCACGCGGTGCCTGTCGCCTTGTGCATGCCACTGCACGACGTGCATTCCCAGCATTGTGGCGGGCGGTGCTGTGAACACCGCCCGCCACAATGTTGGGAATAGGGGATACCACCGCCACCGTGGCATCCTAATACTCGCGGCGGGGCCGCCGCTCCTATGGCGGACGGTCCCATTCACCGCTACGGACAAAGTCCGCCCGTCATCGTAATGACCTCCTTTATACCCACATTCAAGGGCCTAGGACTGAATTAGAACCACTTGGCAGACCACGACTCTGATGGTAGAGTCCAGGTGCTGTAGGTGGATGGTCGGAAGTCCCTGAAACTTCAAACAGGAGGCAAACCAGCAAGCCCTTGATGTTACTTTGGTTCTGGGATGGAGAGATGCAGGTCCGGTCCTTCTCACTCCCAGGCAAGAGGGCAGGAGGCAGCAGGTCAGCACAGCAGAACAGGAGTCCAGCAGAGTAGCAGTCCAGCAGAGTGGCAGTCCTTTCAGCAGCACAGCAGCACAGCAGTCCTTCTTCAAGGCAGAGTATCCACAGGTCCAGAAGTGTACTGAGTTGGTGGTGTTAGGGGCCTAGTACTTATATCCAGTTGTGCCTTTGAATGGGGGAGTCTTCAAAGAGAGGCCTTTGAACTGCACAGAGTCCCTGACTTTTGAGCCCTGGCTCCAGACTCACTACAGGGGGGGATCACTGATTAAATATCGATTAAAAAAACACCGACATACAGAAATATCGCAGTTAAAATATCGTACACACTAATATCGACACCCTATACTTAAACATAAATTTACACAAATATCGATAAAATAATATCGCCTAACAAAATATCGTTTACAAAATTATCGACTACAAAAATATAGGTAACAAAAATATCGAGAAAATTAAATTAAAATGAAATACAACACAAATATCAAAAACACTAATATCGCCTTACAAATATTATTAAAATACATATAAAAAATATCGATAAAACTATTCAACATTAAAAAAACACTATTAATAATTATTTAATTATTTAACATATCTCAAATAATTATAATAAACAATTAAAACATATATAACAATATTACATACTTTAAAAAATTATAATATAATTCTACTAACCCAAATAAATGTTACAATTCACAAAATAAAATTAATTTACTAACAAACAAAAAGAAAATTAAATATATATAATATACAACTATAAATATTATTAATTAACAATATTAACATTTATATTGAAAAAACTACAACGAATAATATTTTATAAACATAAATAATAAACAACACACATATTTACCTAATTAAAAAGTAATTGCTAAAAAATTAAAATAACATATCTCAACCAATGAATTTAAACTAAAAGAGCACTAACCAATAAAAATTGTGAACTAATTAACTAAACACTATAAAAACAAACAATTAACTAACACAAATTTACCATTTATCGGCCAAACACGGAGGGAGAAAGCTACTTTACAAGAGAGAAAAAAGAAAATCGACAAAAACTACTAGAACAGATAATACAACAACACAGGTAAGAACAACACTTTTTACAATTTATAAATACCTAGACCTCCTTAACTTAAATAACTTAAATAATAAAATGTTCCCCTCTTTTTAAATTAAAACTAAAGTTGCAAACATCCACACCAAGAAATATAAAACAAAAATGTTACTAAATACCTTATATAACTCTACATGATAAAAAAACATTAACTATGGATTATGCAACTTTACCTATAAAGAAAGTAAAATACTCTGATTGTGTCACATATTTAAAATTAAATAACATAACTAATAAATGCATTTATCTTCACAGCTTTGACAAACTGCATCTACAAAAAACATCCACCAAATTAAATTCATCTACTAAAAAAAGTAAGTATAGTTTAAGTGGTGACAAAATTATAATACAAAGGGGCCCATTAGGATGTCGGGCGGAAGCACTACCGCCATGCTGGCGGATGCAAAAACCACCAGTTACCGCCGGCACGCAGCAGTCCACACGCCCGCCCGATTACGATGCGAAAAGTCAGCCAAACACCGCCGGCAAGCCAGCGACACCGTCCGCCATCAAAGTGCGCCTGTACACGTAGCGGCGCAGCACAATTGACACACACCGTCCGACGAAACACGTACCGCCCGGCGTACAAATTACGATGCCGCACACAAACTGAACCCACGGCTAAGAGACACCGTACGTCAAACCGAAGCGGTAACACGAACGCCGAGCACGGACACCGAAGAAGCGGCACCCCGAGCATGAATCCAGCACTGCAGGCCCTCCCTATGCTCTATCTGATGCACCACCAAGGACGCAACGTACCGCGAAGACGCAGGTAGGCACACATACAACAAGTGCACGCAAACAGCGCACACAGTGCAAGGGCGGAAAAAGCGGACAACCCCCACCCCCGCGTGTACACGACACATCTACCATAGCATCCACATATGACACACAGGCCAAATTGTAACATCTCGTAACACATGTGTACACACCACCTGGGACTAG